>PVJH01009519.1:0-78600 GCA_004026705.1 Nesogale talazaci
TTGGACGGTTAGCTCACGTGGGAATTTGGGAATCTCACTTTTATCTTCGTCCAAAGCTTTTCCTCTGTTTCTGGGTACTCGGAACTTAAGCTATAAATTCTCTTGTTTGACCTTGTGGACTTCAGTTGACACCTCACTTAGATGCCGGCCTGTTTTAAGACAGACTTTCCAATGCCAGATGTTATTCTTCCTGATAGGCTGGATTTCCTGGTAGTCACTGTGTGTATTGCACAGTCTCCCATCTCCCAAATAAACCCACATCTGTCAAATGGATTCTCACTGGTAGTGACCCTCTAGTACAGAGAAGAACTGCCCTTAGGACTTCCAACCCATTAAATCATTTAAAGGCTGCAGAGGTATTGCTCTATGATTGTTAACTCAATGAGTAACCAACTAGCCACCATGTGTCCATAAACAGCTTCCCTTGGAAGTCTCTGATACGGAATTATTTTTCAAATATTCCTTATCTTTTATGTCTTAGTCTGGAGTTTGTAGGTCTGACCTCTTCTCATATTTAAAACTAGGATGATAAAGGAATAATTATTATAAATAAATAACTAAAAATATAATGGAGCACCATATCTAGAAACTAGAGTTGATGTGGTCTATCTATCCCTTGTGATTTTCTGAATCAGCACTGCAAATAATCTCAACAGGTCTATAAACAAATACATGAAGCTAAAAAATTATATAAATAATATTTATGGTGAGGTGTTCTCTCTCTCTATATATATATATGGTATATATATATATGGCTGTTTTGTTATTTTCTGCTTTCACTTGGATGGGAGGGTGTTCTGTGTTTTATTTTGTCACTTTTTGTTTTGTTTTGTTTTTATTGTCTTTATATATTAAACCCGGGATAAGATATCCAAAGAGTCAGTTACTAGATTGCTAGTTCTTTAGGGTTAGGTTGGAGGTAAAGGAGAGGTAACAATTATGGGTCCAAAAATGTTCTAAAACTGATTATGGTGATAATGGCACCATTGTTCTCAATCTATTTAGCCCATTAAATTGTATAGTATGTAAATCATTTCCCTATAAAGCTGTTCATATATCAAAAGGTCAGCATAAACGTAAATCCTACTAGTGCTCCCTAGTGTCTTCATTCTTAATAAGGATAGATCCACTGGACCCTGAAGTCCTTTAGCACACCACTTATCTCTAAAAATCGACAAGGACCATACCGTGAGCGCCTTAATCACAACATGCTCATAAGGACTCATGGAAATTGAGGTGAGCACAGAAGCACTCTACCCTGTTGTTACTTTCATACATCCCTTTTTCTACTTTTATTACTCAACAAGTATTGTCTCTAAGCAACCTTAATTTAATGCCATTTGATTTGCAATCATGAAGCAGTAGTTAAGAAAGAACTCATCAAGCAGCCAAGGATCATTGGTCTTGGGTAAATCTGCTGCACCTTTGAAGTGCTGAAAGCAAGGATGTGACTTTGAGGACTGCAGTGTGTCTTAGCCAAGCCATGGTCATTTTCATTTGCCTCATATGCATGTGAAAGTGGGATATCGCCGAAGAAGGAAGACTGAAGAAGAATGCATGCACTGGAACGGAGGTGCTGGAGACGACTGAAAGTACATACGGGCTGCCGAAAGAAAGAACAGGTCTCTCTAACCGGAAGCACAGCCAGAATGGTCTTTGGCGGCAAGGATGGTGAGGCTCCCATGTTACATATGTTTGGACATGTTATCAAGAGAGGCTAGTCCCTCGAGAAGGATGCCATGCTTGGTAAAGTAGAGGCAAGGACAAATAGAGCAAGAGCCTCCACAAGATGGATCGACACGGTGACTGCAACAATCGGTTGAGGCACATGAAAAATTGTGAGCATGGCGTCAGACTGGGTCGTATTTCATTCTATTAAAATAGGGTCACGATGAGTTGGAACTGACTACATTGCATCTAATACCAGCAGCAATATTGTCTCCTATCTCCATCATAAAAGTAGCTCTTTTATGAAAACTTAAAAACCCACTCAAATAATTTAGCATCCAGAAAGATAAAATATGAAATAATCTTTAGGTGAAATCAATAAAAAAAAAACAGATTTTAAGCAAGAGGTCTGAAGACAATCGCAGAGATTTTCAGTTTTCAGAGATGGATGTTAATTGAATTTACTTCTAATGACACATCTTGGTAAAGTTCTACTATTTGGGGGGGGGGGAAGGTCTTTCATAATATTCCCTCCATTCAATCAAATAGGTGGACCCGGTCATGTCACTCACTGTGGCCCAAATAACTCTGCTGTCAGACCCTGTAGGGCAGCAGTTCTCAACCTGTGGGTCGTGAGCCCTTTGGGGACAAAAAACAATTTCACAGGGTCTCCTGATTCACAGCAGTAGCAAAATTACAGTGATGAAGTAGCAATGAAAATAATTTTATGGTTTTATGGGTCATCACAACATGGGGAACTGTATTAAAGGGTAATGGCATTAGGAAGGTTGAGGACCACTGCTGTAGGGTATATCAGGGGTTCAAGTGGGAAGAAAATGCTTTCAAAACGATGATGACAGCATATATGTCAATGTGCTTGACACACTGGACTAATGTGTGGATTGTGATAAGAGATGTAAGAGCCCCCAAGAAAAGTATTTAATAATAATAATAAATCCAAGATGCATGTATCATCAACATGACAGAGTGGGGCCTCAGTCTAAAGACTCCATGGTCATGGACCCCCAAAATTTCTATTGGTAACTCAAAGCTGAGGGGACAGTCTTCCTCAAAGACACACCAAGACTTTCGAGGAACTTCCTAGTCCCAGGAAAAGGGAGACCAGCCAGAACGAGGGCTTCTCTTCTGGGTTGACAAAGGTGAGGCCCAAGATGAGGATTATTAATAATAGGACCTTATATGAATGTTATATCCAGTTGGGGTGGACTCAAGGAACTTTGCAGAACATACATATATGTCATTCAATCAAATTCAAAATATATGATAACCAAAATATTAACAGTGATTAATTAATGCTATGGATTTCATGGGCATTGAGATTGTGAATCATGAGTAATTTATGATTAAGTTTATTCATGAACTATATCTTTTCAAATATATTTAAATTAGTGGGGTTTTTTAATCATAGAAAATTAATTTTTAAAGACTTAAACAAGTGTGGCCGGATTACCACCTGCTTTGTTATCACACACACATCATCATCTATCTGTCAGAGCATGCAATAGCAGGTTTGTGCAGCCATGTGAAAAATCCTCTCGATACAAAAAGAAGAAAGTTAAGAAAGCAAGGTTGTAAATAAGGTATCCTACTTTGTAAAATAAGCAATAAAGAGAAGGGTGGGTAGGATCAGCAACAGCTTATAAAGACATAGCGCATTATGGTTGCTTAAAACCAAACTCACTTGGACTCACTGCTGTTGAGTTGAGATCAACCCATAGTGACCAGATAGGGAACAACTGCCCCAGTGGGTCCCTAACTATTTAGAAAGCCGAGACATCTTTGCTCACATCTAAAAGCATTGTCCGGTCTTCTTGCAAGGGCCTTCTTGCTGCCATGGTCATCTAGGAACTTTCCTACTGTTTACTGAGTGAAGTGTAATTCTGGCATTACGAAACAGCCAAGTGTCTTTAATAACTCAGTCAGAGTGTCTTGTATGTGAAGGAGATGGTGTGAGGCCTACAGAACTGACTGCCCCAACATTTCTGGTCTTGAAAATGCTAAATCCCTAAACAGCTGCTTCCAAAGTAATTAAAGTTCAAAAGAAATAATCAGAAACTCTTATACAAGTTAGCTTTTTCCCAAAGTAGTTATAATTGTTGGACATGTAATGCTTGAACACATTCAGAATTAGCTTGCCTATTAAACCTATGTTGAAAGAATGCTACAATAGCAAATTTCTCAGAAGAAACCCTAATTTGATGAGTAAGTTCTTGGATTGCTTTTCTTAGAACATACAGGATACCAACCTCCTTCACGGCTAGTCTCAGAGGAAAGCAAGTTTGAGTTGACACCAATGCACATAAGCTAACCCATCCCCAGGATAGTTTCCAGAGTACAACAATTTAAATACACCATAAAGAAGAAATAAATTCTGGCGGCATGAGGGTTAGGCTTTTCACTGCCACAAAAAGGGTCTGCAGAGCTAACCTCCTGTCATTCAGTAGGAGAAAAGAACTGGCTATTAACTAGAGATAACCTATAAATCCTTATAGGGGTTGCTTTTTTGTTCTATGGGACAAGTCTGAGTCAGAATAAAGTCAATGACAGACAACAACGAGGAGGAATGGTCTTTTCCAAGTCCAAGAGTGCTAGACAATATGCAATTTAATGCCCTTGTATTTGGATTTTTATGAATGCATTCTCTTCTTTTTTGTGCTTCTCTTTCTGCATGGCAGGAATGAAGGGGAGAAAGGAAGGGAGGCTGACCCTTAAATAAGGACTCAATGGAAAGAAGTAGAACAATGGAACTACTAGGAATAAAGTAAGCATTCTCAGAGACTTATGGGCATTTCAATGTTGCTTTTCTAACTTACAGCCCAATACATGATGGCCAACGAGAGAAGGAGGGAACCCCACATAGACCAGATGAGGTTTTGATAAGGAAAAAGGTCAAGTTTTCAAAATTGAAGTTCCAGCAACATCATTCCCTTCACAAGTGATTTCAAATTTTCACTAGAGACTATCATATTTTTCTTAGAAAATTCTTCAGCCACAACTCGGAGTAAAAAAGGCAGTGGACAAAGTGGCATGTTGAGTCCAGGGTTTGAAGGAAGGTAAACGTAGGGGGGTGGGGGTGTTAGCAGAATGAAGAGAGGACCCTTTGTGAAGTTTATAAGTGAAAGAGGGTATGGAAACAAATCATTCTCAATGAGTTCTGGAAGTCATTTCCTTTTAAAATAACATATGACTTTAGGGTGGATATTGGTTAAGGTAGGGGATCCAAACTTGTCTGCTGAAAAGAGGGGCAACAAGTTGCAAGGAAATCTAATTTGGAAATAATCTAATATGGAAATAGGAACAAAAGTGAATGTGTAAGACAAAATACAAATACTTTTTTTAAAGTACCATTGAAAAAAACTATACTTTAAAGGAAAGTGATTGGAAATGAGGAAAACCACAGAAAAGTTCTTTGTAGGAGAGGTGGGGAATGATTTGTTCATCTTGATTTTGAAGCTGAAAGAAAAGAAAGAGACCAGAAAGTCAGTGTCTGAGCGCCTGATTTTCTCAACAGAATGAAGTTTTATATTGCCTACTAAGGTGAGAAAAGGACAAATGGTAAAGCTGACGAACAATTTATAAGGATGCAGAAGTTACGTGAGATGGATGCTATGAAGTGAAGACGAGCGAGGTGAAGTGAGGTAGTCTGAGTTCTAGGGCACTGAGTCAGAAACACTCTGTTTTTGTCCTGTGGTGCTTAGCAGCTCAGAAATTGAAAATCGGATGGTGCCTATGACCCAGGGAACTTTGCTCCCTTGTTATGTTTAAAGCTTCCTGTCTGGTATGCAATTTAATGGCCTTGTATTTGAATTCTTATGAATGCATTCTCTTCTTTTTTGTGCTTCTCTTTCTGCATGTCCCCATACAATCATTTTATTTTAATAAAGGTGGGGGTGGGAGGGGAGAGGCGTGCTTAAGAAAACATGATTATAGTGTGAGTAAAACAAGACTCCAGAGAGGCAGAGGCTATCTTTCTAGAGCAGAAGGGCTTGGAGGGAGAGTGGTAAAGCTCAGTCTCAATTCTTGGCCAGAACTTTAAAAACAAACAAACAAACAAAATCTCTAGACACTATAGGAAAACACTGTTAAATTGGTTTTAGCAAAATCTACAAATCAAATATGTTTTACTTGGGATGGCCAGCTTTGATCTTTTCAAACTATGCATGGAATTTTTTTTTCAGAAATGTCATCTCTAGCAATTCTTTTGGACATGAGCATTTCCACTGCAAGCTGCAGGAGCAGGGTTTGTGGTAGTTACATAACATGCTGTCAATTTGTGAATATGTTGTGCAGGGATGGAGTCTAGCCTGTCAATCAGATCATAGCCAGTGAGACCTCTCTGTCAGTATGACCTTCTCCTGAGGATTCTGGGAACTCCTATTTTCATCCTTGTACATGAGAGTCTCTCTCTTTCTCTCCGTTCCCACCCCACCTCTCTCCCTGCAAGTCATCCCTGTGGAAAAGACACATGGAGAAAGGTTGTGGGAGCCAGACCTCTGGAGCTGGAGAAGCAAGCCATGTAGTGACACCCCACCCACCCCACATCCAGCCCCCTGACAGCATGGATTGTTTATGATGCTACTGGATCTACAAGGCTTTCTACCCACTGGCCTATGATCTTCCAGCAGTTGGGATCCTTGTATGTGTTTCATGGGTCTGAAGAGGAATTTATAGATTGATATTGGACATATGCGCTAATAGAGGACTTATGAACTTTATCCACACTGGGCCTGGATGTTTTTATCCAGCTGCTCTTGTATAGAAAGCTCTTTCTTATACACATTTGAGTCTCACTAGATTTGTGTCTCTAGTTTACCCAGATGAACACAGGATTCATCAATGGTTCTTTTCTCCTGCATACAAATGTATAAACCCATGTTGTGGGTTTTATTAGTCTGAGGAAGTTAGTTTGGTAATACAGATTGTTAATGATAGTCTTTCTAAGACATTAAAATATAGCCTAAAGCAAATCGTTAGAGAATCATTAATTTTTTTGAGTATCATTATAAGGATAGCTAATACAAAAGAGAAATATAATCTCAAAGGAGAAAATAATGAAGCGCAGCTATACAACACTGGGGAATATGTCTGAGATCGTGACAAAGGAGAACTGCTTCTCAGGGTTTCCACGATGACAAATCTTGACAAGAGCAGACAGCCTTCTCTTTCTCCCGTGGAGCAACTGGGGGGTTTGATCCATCGTCTTTAGCAGCCTGATGCTGCCATGGCTATTTTATAATCTTAGCTCAAATGCAAACTGAATGCCAATCATGATTATTGAAGTCCCATTAAAATGTCTTTGAGGTTCCTGTTTATTTCACTCTGAGTAATAGCAACTTACATGAATGGCACTTAAATATGGGTTAAAATATGAGTTAGTCAATGAATACTTTAATATTTTATTGATAAGAAAAGCATTATTATATTATCTTATTAGTGAAAACAATTAAAATCTAGAATGGTTGAGTGCCTAGATCAAGCTCTCATGATGCATGAATGGCAGTGGTTAGGTAGGAAAGAGATATCCTCATTTCCTTGCCAAGCATTTCTCCATTGAAGAGCAAAATCAAGGCTAAAATTATGCATTTGTTCTGTTGGCCATTTTCCAATCAGGTCCTAAATCATAAATTCATATTTTAGTCCCAATAATATACCTAATGAAAACAGCATTTCATTCTCCCTGATACCAGCTGCAATTTCAATTTTAAAATGAAAGAAGCTAAATTAAAAACTATTGCATTTAAAAAAAAAGAGATCCTTGATGCCTGACACCGGATCCCTTCAACATCTCGTGGTCACACAGGCTGGTGTGCTTCTTCCATATGGGCTTTGTTGCTTCTGAGCTGGGTGGTCTCTTGTTTACTCAAGCCTTTAAAAGCCCAGATGCTATATTTTTTGATAGCCGGACACCATCAGCTTATGCACACATTTGTCATCAGTGATGATATCATGAAAGTGAACATGCAGTGTTATGATTTTTAGTTCTTGAAGCCTGATAACTGACCCCTTTGACACCTCATGAACAGTGTACTATATGAAAAAGTAGAAACAATTTGTAAATTATTAAAGGTACATGGGGGAGGAGAAGGGAGAGAGGAATACTGGGGTCCTAAATGGAGTATGTTTTGAGAGTGATGATGGCAACAAGTGTGCAAATGTGGCTTGCATACAAGTGATGTATGTATGGATCATGAGGAGAGTTGTGTAAGTCCACAATAAGATGATTCATAAAAAAAGGGAGGGGGAAAGAGGAGCTTATACCAAGGGCTCAAGTAGAAAATATTTGGAAATGAATATGGCAACATGTATAAAATATGCTTGATACAAATGATGTATTGAATGTTGTATTGAATGTTATAAGAGCTGTAATGCCCCCAATTAAATTATTGAAAATTTAAAACTTTTTTAAAGGATCAGATCTAATATGCACTTTTTTTGCTTTTTCATATTGGGGTTTATCTCCTGACTTGTCACTGGGGTCACCCTCCTGAATTGTTGTTGTATGCTTCTTATCTGTTTTTCGGTTTATGAAACCCAGGACTCATGTATCTATAGACTAGGAAGTAGAGTAGAATAAGGTGTCCTAGGAAGGGGATAGTAGTGGGGGCGGTGGTAGTGATATGGTGAAAGACAGCTGATGTCAAGAAGTTCAGGACAGAAAAGAATGTTTCGAAACTGATTGTGGTCACAATAGTACAAAACTACTTGATGTGAGTGAATTATAGAATGATATATCTGTAGTTGCTTCCATAAAACAGTTTTAAAAAAAAATTTTAAAGAAAACCAAAGATTGATTTGCGTTCCATTTATAATCCAAAAGAGACAGAGTAGGTTTGACTATCTCCTTCACTAAAATGATTTTGGCCTGAACGTGCAGTGAACAGTGACTGCCACACCCCTTACCTCTAAGATTCCCCACATGAACACCCTGACCTTGGTTGAGTTGGCGCAGTGATCCACTTGTGGGCCAAAAATGTCTAAACTCACATTTACCAAGCCTTTATACTGGTATGTGTGGCTTTTAAGAGAGAATGGGATAGGAAGAATTCCTGTGAAAGCAAGAAAGAACACATGATGTATTTCTGGAGGGTCTCCTGTTGATGGGTCTACCATGAGTAGGTGATATGGCAGAGGGGAGTGAGTAAAGACAAGGCATGCTGGGAAAATGTTCCTGGTTATTTTACTAGTTTCAATAAGGTTTCCCAGAAGGAGCAAGATTTCACTAATGGAAATGGCTGTAGAAGGTAAACCTATCAATACACTCTTACACAGGGAATGTTAAATGATTTTTTTTTCTGAGCGAGGTCATATCCCTGACTCTCTTCCTGAGGCAGGGTGGGGGGAAGGTGAGTTTTGCCTACATACTTGCTTATATAACATGAGTAGATAATTTGATCATTTTGGGAACAAGAAAAGGGAAGGCTTAAGCAGGTGACTATAGACCCATCTACTTAAGTTTAAAGATCCACAGAGGAGAGCAAAAGAAACTTGAAAAACCCTCATCAGTAATCTTTCTTAGACCATGTGCTTGCAAGTTAAAATAAGAAGTATTATAAGTTTGATGAAGGTTCTATTCTGTTTTATTAGGTGGAAAGAAAAAAAGTCATCTCCAATCAGCGGATGCACACAGTTAAACTAACTTTATGTCATATGACATAGGGACAATAACAGGATGAGGATGACAAAAAGCCCAAATTATAAAATTGAACACCTTTTATATGATATTAAGGTAGAAAAAATGTCCAGTCAGTCCAAGGATTCATTTCCAGAGGTTGATGATCAAAAGATAATTTAACTGAAAGATTGCATCCTTTCTTCATCTACTCCTCCCTCTCCACACACTTCTATACAAACCAAGCACTAGGAAGATAGCACCAATTGCCGCTGTTCTGGTTATTATTGTTATTGCTGTTCGGTGCAATCAGGGCAGTTTCAGACACATAGCAACCCGAGGTACAAAAGAACAAAGTCCTGCCAAGCCCTAGACCATCCTCTCAGCTCTTCCTGTCCTTCAGCCACTGTTTCAGCCACAGTGGTAATCAATCTCCTTGAGGCCCTTCCTCTTTTATGCTTCCCCTAGACTTTGCTAAACATGATGTCCACCTCCAAGGGCTAGTCTTTCCTGACAATATCTGCAAAGTCCTTATGATTAAGTCGTGTGACCATCATGCTTTGAAAGAACAACCTGGCTATACTTTGTCCACAACAGATTTGCTTGGCCTTTCAGTCGTCCATAGTACTTAAATTTATCTTCTCCAGGAACACATTTCAAATGTACTGGTTCTTATTTGGTCTCCGTTATTCAATACGCAACTTTCACATGCATGACAGGCAATTGAAAATACCATGGCTCGGTCAGACACATCTTAGTCCTTAAAGTCGCAGTCTTGCTTTTCAACACGCTAAAGAGGCCCTGTGCAGCATATTTGCCCCATTCAATGCATCTTTTGGTCTCTTGACTGCAGCTTCCATGAATATTGATTGTAGATACAAGCAAGGCAATAATCCATGACAACTTCAACCTCTTCTCCATTTATCATGATGTTATCTAATGACCCAGCTGTGAGATTTGGATCTTCTTTACACTAAGCCATAATCAGCACTAAAGGCAGCAATCCTTGAGCTTCATCACCAAGTTCTTCAAGTTCTTCTCACTTTCAGCAAGAGAGATTGCATCCTCTGAACATCACAGGTTATTAACAAGCCTTCATTTAAGCCTTCCTTCAATTCTTCATATAAACCAACTTCTCTGGTGATTTGCTCAATATGCAAATATGAATAAATATGGTGAGAGGATATTACTGTGTTACACAACTTTCCTGATTTTAAGCCATGCATCAGTTCATAAAGCATAAGTAAACATCTTTCTGATATTCTTTGCTTTGAGTCAAACTCTATTTGACATCAGCAGTGATATCCTTTGTTCTATGTCCTCTTCTGGATCTTGCCTGAACTTCTAGCAACTCCCTGCTAACGTACTGCTGAAACCACTTTTACTTGCATGTGTTATCAATGATATTGTTCTATAATTTGAGCAAACTGTCAAGTCACCTTTCTTTGGATGGTGTGCAAATGTGGATCTCTTCCCATCTGTTGCTCAAGTAGCTGTCCTCCAACATTCTTGGAAACTTGTTTTCGTTTTTCTTAAGCTTTATCATGAACTTATATATAAGATCAAGTTATAATCTGTTCCACAGTCAGCCATTAGCCTGGGTTTAACTTCTTATACTGAGATTCTCTGTCTCTTCTGACAGATGTTGTCCATTTGATTTCTTTGTCTTCTATCCAAAGTCGATGTGTGCTTTTGTGCTGTTGAGAAAAAAGTATTTGCTATGAAAAACTGGTTAGTTCTGCACAATTGTCTGTATTTTCCTGCTGATTTCTATTACCACATCCATATTCTCCAACTACAATGGCTTCATTATTTCCAACTTTTGTATCTCAATCACCAGCAATTATCAATGCATCTTAATTGCATGATTGATCAACTTATGGCTGAACTTATTGGTAGAATTCTTCAATTTCTTTCTCATTAGTTTTTGTTGTGGGTCCAATAGTTTGAATAATACTTGTCTCGACTGGATGCTCCTGAAGGCAGATGGGTTTAACCCTATCACAGCCAGCAGTGTCCTTCCTGATAGATTTTGAACTGTCCCTTTTGACAACAAATGTCATGCTGTTCCTCTCCTCTTCATTGAGCTATTACTGGCCTAGAAATCATCTAATTGTCTCATTAAAAATGGCCAATACCAGCTCATCACATCCAAGAATGCCTGGGATATGGGTCTTAGCATGCCATTTCACTTTTGACCACTTCTAAGGTTCCTAGATGGATGTCTATCTTACAAGTTGTAATCATTAGCTGATTTTTATAGCTGCTTCTTCTACCTTGAGTCATGTCCATGAGCAAATGAAGATCTCCACATCTCCACTCCTATAGCTGTTACCCAACTCATGTCACCATGTTCAACCGCAGTCTGAGGATTCCCATTGGAATGACTCCTCAGTGGCATGGTGAATGCCTTCTGACCCGACGGGTCCATCCTCCAGCTCTATCTTGGACAGCATTCTGCTTCGACTCAAGAGATATTCAGTATCTGACCATATTTGCAAGCCAGATGTAACATTTTCCATTGCTCCATCCTTCAGAATGGGGAACTAAGTCCTTCACCATCAGTTTCTAGTGTGGAAGTGTAGTTAAATGGCTAGAACTTGGATACAAATCAAAACTTCAAGGATACACATTCAGGTCAGCATGGTCTACACACAGGGCTATGTGGATTCTAAAGGAAAAGCAAACATTCACTCCTTGAATGAGAGTATCTATCCTGGAGTTTGTTTAGTCCCTGTTCTTTGCTTTGTAGATTTGTATTTTGATTGTAGCATCAGATGACCTGTTTTTTAGATAACGCTGTTTTAAGAAAGCTACTTATCAAATTTTAAAATGTTCTAAGTGCAAGCAGCCACATATTCCCAAATTTGAGTATGAATAAAAAGAGAAGACACAGTTCAGTTCTTTGCTAAATGCCTGAGCAAGCTGTAGTCCTCTGCTTTCTTACAGATTCATTCTGTGTGCTTCTCGTTCCTCTGCGTCTCCATTCGTTTATAACAACAGGAAGCCACACTGAAACCTGTTCACTTTGGGTGACCCTACTAGCATTTGAAATACCAGTGAAAGGCTGAGCCCCAGTGGCGTAGTGGTTGTGCGCGGGACTGCGGCCCACTGGGATGGAGGTTCGAATCCAGCTCCACGGAGCAAAGGCTGGGCCTCCTACTCCCACCACCTGAGAGCAGTGATGTCCTCCCACCAAAAAAATACCACTGGCAAGGCTTTCATGATCACAGTAACACACGGTCACCACAATAGGACACACTGACAAACAAGTAGCGACAGAAGTTGACATTGTTATATTTAGATATTGTTCAACCATTGAAATTTCCTTCGTTGCATGTATCCTTTTCAATCCTTCAATTTACTTCTTCCCACTATGATTTTTTTCAGGCATTTGTGAAATCTCCCAAATTGCAGTGAACTCCAAGCTAGAGACACTGCTGTTGTTGTTGTTTTTGTTGTTGACTGGAAGTTGATGGGTTAAACAACAGAGCTGAAAATGTTATCTGTACTCTTATTTCCCTGACCTTAGGCTTCAGCTACTGAGACTATCTTCAACTCTATACTGCCCTTGGGTTTGCAAGCCCATTCTGGCTGGCCAAGCCAATCATCCTGTGTGTCAATGTTCAACCTGTACCATGTGCTCCTGGAGATAAAGGGAGTGGAATAGCAGGTAACTTGTTCCCATTGATTTGATAGTTTTCTAACTATTAACATCTTAGAGAAGGTTTTGGTTTCCTGCAGTGTTTTCAGTAAATTTGCTATGGGCAGTCTCAGTAGATAGCTGCATTTATGATCCCCGAGTCTGAACCCAGCCACGGATTGCACCAGGGAAGAGCTAGTGCGTCCTGTTACCTGTCTGAAAATCTGCTGTCTCCTCTTGTCAGACTCTTGTGCACAGGCTTAGAACATCCTGGGTTGTGGAGAGAAGCATACACTTCATTTGTTTTCTGAGTTTCTCACAATTGACACTGTCTGAGGAAGCTTGGGGGTGGACCTTGGGGTCATCAAGTTGGGTTTCCTCAACAAAGCTCCCTGTGCTTTCATTTATTTCAAGCATTTTGCAATATTTAATAAGATTACATAAAGTCAAAAGCAGCAAATTGTCAGAAAATAATGAATGAAGGGTCAGACGACTTACAAATCTGTGAAGGAATAGACAGAACGCATGATAAGGTCTCATCTTTCAGTATTTGTTTTGAAGCTGTAATAAGCTCATTTTATCTCCTGATGATTAAATGAACAATCCCACTTGTTACTCTTTCTATCAGAGATTTTTTTTCGGACATTAAAAAGAATTAAATGGAATCAAAACTTTAATTCACATTTTGTCTATGGGCTTTTATTTCCTATGGCTCACACATGTGGAAAAGAGAATGCTAACTAATGTAGTCACTTCAGATTCCAGTGGTCTTTGTCGCAATGTGCCTAGTTACTTTCAGAACCCAAATTTGCTTGTAGAATTTGATATGAAGCAATTTTAGAAGGAAGTAAATTGAGTCACTCATCAAACCAGGTAAGTAGAGGTTCATGTGTTAAGAAATCAGTTGCTATTTGGGATCCCTAAATATATAGTTGCTTTCAGAACCCAAATTCGTTGTCGTAAAGCAACCTGATGAGGAAGTAAATGGATTCACCAGTCAAACCATGGAAGTAAAGGTCCATGAGTTAAGAAATTGGTGTTATTTGGGATCCCTAAATGTGGGCAAAGAGAAAGGTTGCATGAGGCCAGAAAACCAGAAGCTAAAAGTTCAGAAGTAAACTACAGTTGGAAATCATTTTCTAGTTACCACCAATAAGAAAAAAATGCAGGTAGTGAAGGAACATATTGAACCAGATAGTCTCTACCCTGTTTTTCTAGGAATGCTATTTGTAAGTAATCTGAGTAATCAAAATTCTTTGGTAGCAACTCTGCCTCTGAATCACTGAGTTCTGACTATTGGGTTTTTACCAGCCGGTCCATGTCAGGTTGTGAATTAGAAGAGCTTGAATATGAAAAACAGAAACTGTACATGACTACATTGGTGCTTAATCTAAGCAAAGGTAGCACATTAGAGATAGAAAGCTATCAGGGTTCCCTAGCAGCAAACAGATGGCATGGTCCAGAACATGGATGAAGCACTAAGGGAGATATGGCATGGTAGAGACAGGTGCTCCAGCAAGCTTCCTTCTGTGACACTTCTCCTTCTTTCTCCCTCTCATCCTCTGTCTCAGCCAATTCAAACAGGATGTCAAAGATTGTGTCGTAGTCACTATATCGCTATTTCCTCCACTCCCTGTCCCCCTTGCCCCACCCAAAAGGTCCACACCTTTATCCTGATTTTATGCCAACTTGATTGTATTTGCATGGAGATAGAGATGGAGTCAGAAATGGAATCCAACCTGCCAATCTGGTGGTAGCCTGACTTTTCATCTTCCTCCTCCGTGGGATTCTAAGTTTGTCTACAGGGGTTACCCCTGATAGACAGTTGATCTCAGAGCCATACGTGATCTGTCATGGTCCCACTGACCGTGGATCCTCACAATTCTGCGCTTATCCGCCTGAGATCTCTCGACTTCTCATTTTACCTCTTGGCATCATGGGTCTGAACCTACAGACTCATAGACGTGAGGTGGACTGGTGGGAGTGCCTTCCTGGTATTAAACTCTTTCTTAAATGTATATGTGCTTCACTGGGTTTGTTCCTCTAAACAACTCAGACTAACAAAGCTACCTTGAAAATTAAAGGGAGTTGGAAGTTGTGCCTAAGCTAAGGACATTGTGATTGGAAAATGATCCTAGATTATCCAGAAGGGTCCAACATAATTACAAAAGTCTCTATAAAAGTCTTTTAAAGCAGTGTGAATCAGAGTCAGAAGGGTGTTACTATAGAAAAATAGGTCCATGGGGGAGAGAGATTTGAACACTCTGGTCTATTGGTTTTAAAATCTTAGGAAGGAAATCGTGAGGCAACAAATGCAGACAGTCTCTCTTGTTATGATAGTCTCAGTTGTAGTCAAGGCCATTCTCCCACATGGACAGCAAGATGGGACACTGCCAAGCCCTGTGCCATGCTCACAATGGTTATATTGCAGCCATTATGACCGTCTATCTTGATGAGAGTCTACCTCTGTTTCACTGTCTTTCTAGTCTACCAAGCATGATGTTCTTTTCCAGACCCTGGAAATGTCCATATTTCATGATGTGATGTCTCCCTATCCTTGCTTCTAAAGAACATGCTGGTTGAACTTCTTCCAAGATGGATTTGTTTGTTTGTTTGGAAGTCCATGGTACTTTTAATATTTTTATTATCAGCACTACAATTCAAATGCATCAATTATTCTTGTCTTCCTTATTCAATGTGAAACTTTCACATGCATACGAGGTTATTGAAATTACCGTGGTCTGGGTCAGGTAAATCTTAGTCCTCAAAGTGATTTTCTTGCTTTTCAACATTTTAAAGATGTTTAGAACAATAGATTTGCCCACTACAACATATCATTTGATTTCTTGACTGTTGCTTCCCTAAGGATGGATGATGGATTCAAGCCAGATGAAATCTTTGACAACTTGGCTGCCAAAAGATAAAAATTTAAAAAGTTGCAAACATGCACTAATAATCAGATCTTATAATGTACAACATATGAATCACAGAAATTTAGAAGCCACAAAAGTTGAATTTATAGTCCTAAAAGTTGATAACCTATGCATTAATGAGCTGAAATACATTGATGTTAGCCATTTTGAATCAGACACTCATACAGCTTACTTTACAGGGAATGACAAATTCAGGAGACAGCAAGTTGCACTTATCGTTCTTGCAGTACTATGTTATCTGTGATAGAATAATACTTTTATTTATGCAAGATAAATAGCTTGTAGATAAAAACCTGTAGCTCCTGAGTCAAGGGAATTGACTCTTCTCTAGCACCACAAAAGAAACACAGCTCTTTTATATCTTGATTTTTGCCCAGTAAAATTTCTTGCATCTGCAATGTTCAAATAATGGATTTGTATTGTTTTAAGTCACTAAGCTTGTGATACTTAGTTATAGCAGGAGTGGAGAAGGAATGCAGATAGATATTTATCAATACATCAGATTTGATAGGGTAGGGTTCAAGGTGGTGGTTGGTCACAAAATCAAGGTCCATATCTTTTCAGTGTCACTAAATCTGAGATAGTACCAAGACAGGAAACCAGAACATCATAGTTATCTCCTTGGAAATTCAAATGGCACCAGGATTTAGTGAGATAAAAGGAAACAAGTTAGAGAAACTGTAGATGAAGAATAAAGTCTATCATTTCCTGATTTTGGATGTTTCTTTGCAAGGCGGGGAGGGGGAATGTCTGACCTATGGACAGTAAAATCTAGTTACTATCTAGTTACTATTCTAGTTACTATCATACTCCATAAAAGAGAAGCAGTCCCAGTCATCAAATCAGAAGTGAGTTAATTAAATGTTTGTTTAAATATCATAGGCTAATATTTAAGCTAATAATTTTGTGTGATCCATAGCTGATGCCGTAAGTATTAAATTGGTCCTCGACAGAAAAAAAGTCCTCTACTTCTGTTTTATAGTTATTCATTCAGTTAACAAATATTCTGTCACACTATTAAATGCTAAAGGGTAAGAAAAAAAAAAGAATAAAGGGTAAGGCATGTGGCCTTTTGTAGCTTGAAAGTCGTGTTCCTTACAGCCAGTGTGACAGCCACCTAAGGGTCAACTGCCATCCTCAATTTTCTAATTGGGAATTATTTGCCCACGGAAAATAATACAAAAACACATACACTTTGTAGACATTAAACATACCCTTGAATATCACAGACAGACAAGTGTAAAAACAGTTATTTCATTACCTGATCCCAAATTCATGCAATCCCTACAATGAAAAAGTGATGAGGAGCTATAGAATAGAGTGCTATGTAATACAGCAGTTAAAATTTTTTGATGGTCAGATTAAATATATATATTTCTCATTCAGAAGCCCTACAATTGCACAAGAACCTTAAATTAGAAACATGAACACTGCAGAGAAAAAGTCAACTGTCTTTGAATATTAAGAGAAATGCTATCAGGTTGTACTAAGGATTTTAGAAGCACGTTGAAGGAGGACAGCTGATAAACATGGATAATTTGGAACAGAACTGGAATTCTAAGTGGGGAGAGAACATTTTAGACGTATCCATCCATCAACTTTGGGCTGGATATGACAATATAATGCGAAAGAAATAAGAGCTAAGTTTATTTTTAAACTTTCTAGGGGAAATGACAATAGAGAGGCAAACCCTTACTGTATGGGTAGATATTAAATATTTTAGGACTTTGAGGGTCTGTGTTGTGAATCAGAATTACTTATTTCTCTCATAATAGAAAGAGTGTTGTGGCCCAGTGGATTACCTGTTAAGCTAACCCCAGGGTCCGCAGTTCAAAACCACCAGCTGCTCCTCAGGAGAAAGATACTATTTTCATTCCCATAAAAAAGTACTCTTTCAGCAACTCCCTGCAGCAATTCTCTACTCATCTATGGGATTGCCAGGGACAGGGGCTTCTCAATAGCAGTGAGTTTCTTGTTCATAAGAGTGTAAAAGCCACAGTGAGTAAATAGTATGTAAATTAGTGGCTATGACTGTGTTTCAAAGAAATTTACAACAAGAAGTGGGTCCTCTTTGATCCATTCCTCATAGTTTGCTACCCCTAAAAGAAGGCATAACTCTTGTGTGTGTGTGGGGGGGGGGGGGTTAATTAAAAAAGAATTTTTACTGTGAATTAGATGAAAGTTGACCAAGCTGACCAACTGTCTTGTACTCACCAGTTCACACCCATTTTGTTTCAATATATCTCCTGCAACCCCCTCGTTGGACCATCACCTACCCCACTTCTTCTTTGTGCTTCCTGTTTCCATTCCTCTTTCTTTCCCCAACCTTTATCCTACGTCTTTGGATAAAAGAAGACTTAACACATTTTTCAATGTATTTGTAAACAAAAACTAAACTTAGTGATATTCAGGGTGCTATCATTCCTCCCTTTCGTGGCAAAATGTCTATGTGACAGTGAACCAGTTCCTTAACCTGGAGGTCCCTACAATGCAGAGTAGATCCGCGCCATAGAGGTTTCCAGGCTGTAGATGTTTACAAAAGCAGCCAGCTTATAGCTTTCTCCCATGACATGGCTGGTGGTTTGGCACTGCGAACTCAAAGTTCCTGAAATGCATAATCAGCTCAAGAACCAGACTCACTGACCACTGGAGATACTGTAGGCAAAGTTGGACAGCAGCTGTGGGTCGCTGAGATGGACACCCTTTGTGAGAGTAAAATGGCCCATCTTTCTCCCATGGAACTGGCTGGTGGTTTCAAACTGCTGACCTTGCAGCTAGCAGCCTAATAGGTAAACCACTAGAGCACCCGAGTTCCAAATGCATAACTGATGACACTGACTTTTTATCTGTTGCAATTTCCAACTATAAATCATTGTAAAATATCAAAAAAATCAAATATTTTGCCTCTACTAATCAAGTATTGTGCTCTTTCCATTTCTACTGGTATCACTATCATTTTTTAAAAATTCATTGTTTCATTGACATCTTATGCTTGTTGATGGAAATGTTCTGATGCTAAAGTTACGACTCATTTATCAGCCTTCTACTTTACCATTCTTGAAACTATTCAGTATTCTATGCCTCTTCCTTTTTGTTTCACACCAGTTTGTTTCGGGCCTTTTAAAAGCTAACCTAAAAAGCTTTGAAAGGTGAAAGTAGTTGTATAATAGCTTGAGGGACACAGCAGGTTGTAACGAGTGTTCTAAGCCTTCAAAATGAGCCTTAGGTGGGAAAAAGCTCTCAACAAAAATACAGTCTGTCAGGACAGGGTAAGCAGGCTTGAAGCTTCCAGGAGCTAAAAAGCACACCAAGAACTATGAAAATAAGCCCAGGGACTTGGGTCATGGAGAATTTCTGTTAGTGAGCACAGAATTACAAGGATATATTCTCCCTGTTATATTTTCTGCAGCTTCTGATACTGCTAGAAACTTCCAATGGAGCTCAGAATGAGGGGTGTAGAACATTTTATGCTGTCTTCTGAAGTGACTTGTCTTCCTGGGATGCAGAAGGAAAGAAGGATAACCATTTCTTCTGATTACATAGAAGAAAATCATTCCTGGCCAGTTCTTTCTATTAAAAAATGTTTTTTCTATTGTGTACTAGTTGAACATTTAGAGTGCAAAGCAGTTTTCCATTCAATAATTCATGCATAATTTGTTTTGTGTCATTGATTACAATAATCACAATGTAATATCCCTCATCACGCTTCTACCCTCTTTCCTGTTTCCATGCTCCCTTCTTAATTACCCTTCTAGCTTCTGAACTTAGTTCTTGGGAAACTGCTTCCCCTTTGATCTTGAAGAATTGATTGTTCTCAGGAAAGTCTATCTTCCAAGGGCTATTGTGACTTCTATATGACTGAAAATGGAGCCACAGTGGTTAGTTCAGTTTTAGACCTTAAGGGTAACTATGATCATATTCTTCATGATTCTATCAGTCTCTATCACACCATTAAGCCTTGTCTTATTTATGCTTTGGAGTTTGAGTCTACATTTTTCTCTCAATCTAACACATACCCTCTATTGTAATCCCTTTCATAGTCATTGGTAGTGGTACACAGGCACCATCTACTTCTTCTGACCCCAGGTCTGTGGAGGCTGAGACAGTACCCCTTAGTTATTTAGACTGTTTCCTTTAACATTATATTTTCTATACCTTTCTTTGGTCTTGACAGGTAAAGAGCAATAGTTTCACATTTGATAACTATTATTCACAAGACGTTAAGACCCTCCTGGTCATTACTTAACAAAGTAAGAGGTAAAATAATTCCTTTGTGAACTATTGTGCCCAATAATGTACCCAAAGAATTGGCAGAATTGGGGTCGTGTTAGTGAGGCGAGGGGAATGAACATTAAAGAACTAGAGGAAAGTTGTATGTTTCATCGGTGCTATACTGCGTCCTGACTGGATTGTCTCCTCCCTGCAACCTCAATTCTATCTTACAAATCCGACTAGACTAGAGGATGTACACTGGCATAGATTAGAGCTGGAAACACAGAAAACCCAGGACAGATAAAGCCTTCATGACCAATAATTAAAGTAGAGATACCTGAAGGGAAAGGAGAAAGTGGGGGGTAAAGGGGGAGACCTATCACAATGATCTATATATAGCCCCCCCCCACCTAGGGGGTTGGAAAATAGAAAAGTGGGTGAAGGTAGTCATTGGACATTGACATGAGAAAAACAATAATAATCTATAAATTATCAAGGGTTCATGAGGGAAGGAGGGTTGGGGAGGGAGGGAGGGTAGGAGGAAGGAAAAAAAATGAGGAGCTGATACCAAGGGCTCAAGTAGAAAGAAAATGTTTTGAGAATGATCATGGCAACAAATATGCAAATATGCTTGACACAATAGATGTATGGATGGATTGTGATAAGAGTAATACAAACCCCAATTTTTAAAAAAGTAACATTTGAAAAAAAATGTACCCAAAGACTATGGTCCTTACATTCAAGCTTCAGCAATTAATTTCCTCAGAAAATTTAGCTACAGCTAAGTTGTTTTTATAAGTTCTAATATTTTCACAGGTAAATTTGCTGGATATACAAATACATTTAGAAATATACTCTCACAGACACATGTGTATAATTATTTTATATATTATATATATGTATATATTCCCCCATAGGCATAATATAATCCGACTCTCTTTCCCTCATTTGTTCAGTTTTGTGTTTGTGTATAATCCACTCATAAATGATTTTCACTATTATTGGATAATTGTGTACATAAGAGCATTTAATTCCATTATCTTCGACTCTTGTACTCTACTCATTAACTTGTTGTGATCACTCTTTTCTGATCTCCTCCTTGCTGGATATTGCTTTCCTCTTTAATCCAGTTGGTATGTTTCTTCTCTCTAGGTGATGACATAATCTACCTTCCCCTTCCATCATTGCTAACCTTCAAGTAATTTTTCCTTTTCTGTGTGTGTGTGTGGCATCACACACACTCCCAACCAGGGCAGTAGGAAAACCAGCCTTGCTCCTGCAGATGTGCTGCTGGGTTTGAACCATCAACCCTGTGGGCTGCAGTCCCACACACAACCACTACACCACTGGGGCTCAGCCAAAAAATGTTTCCTTTTGAATGGCAATCTTTACTTGAAATTTTATAATATGGTATCAAAGCACTTGCCTATTTATGACTGATTAAAGAATACCATAGGAGTCCTGAGATCATAGTGGCTAAGTGGTTCTTGGCTAATCGTGTGTTGCAGTTTGAAACCACTGGTCACTCCAGGGGAAAATGATGAGGCTTTCTATCTCTGTAAGAGTGACCATTTTGGAAACCCACAAGGACAGTTTTACCTTGTCCTATAGGGTCGCTATGGAAGAGAAGCAGCTCAATGGCAGTAAGTATTTTTGCTTTTGTCCCTGTGTTTTAGGGATATCATTGATGATTTCAGCAGGATCTGGCTGAAGGAAGAAAACACTAGAACAATGTATATGTGTGTTTTGCAGAACAGCATCTGACTTTGTGGATCATAACAAACTATGGACAGCATTGAGAACGATAGGAGTCCCATAGCACTGGATTGTGCACAAACTGTCTGAACATGGATCAAGAAATAGCTGTACAAACAGAATAAAGGAACATTACATGTTTTTAAAAATTGTTTAAAGGCATGCTTCAGAGTAGTCTACTCTGACCACACATAAAATTTGTATGTTGAGTGATAAGAGAAGCTAGCTTATATGGAGAAAAATGTGGCATCAGAATCAGAGAACTGAGAACCTACAAGATTCAGATGACACACCTTGCTTGTTGAAAGTAAGGAGGACTTGAAACATTCGCTGATAAGGATCGGGGATAGTAGCCTTCGGTGCGTATTACAAATGTAAAGAAAACACAATTCCTCTAACTGGATAATCATGATAAATGGAGAAAAGATCAAAATTGTCCAGGATTTCATCTTGTGTGGATAAAGAATGCTCTTTAGAAGCAAATATGGTAAGACTTCGTCTCATAAACGTTGGGCATGTTATAAGGAGAGACCAGTCTCTGGTGAAGGACATTGTGCTTGGTAAAATAGAGCGCAGCAAATAAAGAGGAACACCCTCAGCGAGAGGGGCAGATACAGGGCTGCAACAACGGGCTTGAGCATTGGAACATTTTTGAGGTTGGCATAAGATTGTGCAGTTTTTTGTTTCATTGTGTTTAAAGTCACTATGTGTCAGTTCTGTCTCGATTGTACCTCACAATAGCAGCAACCATTTATGAACGCTTCAGTCTTTCCACACCCTCACCAATATTTGTTTTCCGCTTTATTAAAATTTACTGTTAATGTTGGGGTGAGCTGATACCTCATTGTTGTTTGGGTTTGTGGCTCTTGGATGACCATGAGTATTTCTTCATGTTTGCCTGAATGCATTCTTTGTTAAAATGTCTTTTCATGTCATATGCCTATTTTTATATTTGATTATCCATCTTTTGTTGTATATGTATTGCAATTATCAAACAAGATTAGTCTTTTGTCCAATATGTCATTGAATATTATTTTTTCCATCCTGAGGTCCCTTCGTATTCTTCTGGTGAAATATTTTGTTGAATATGAGTCTATTTTTTAGGAAATCCTAATAATATAGTTTTTCTTATGCTATTTCTTCAGTTAGCTATATTTTATTTTATATACACATATATATGCCTCATATTAGAACCCCTACATTTGTCCCTAATTTTCTTTTGATGAAGTTTACAGTTTTAGGTTTTATATAATTAGATTGTTGATACATTTTGAGTTCCATTTTGATATGGTTTGAGTTATAAATTGTTTCTTTCATCTAAAACTAAGTATATTATTTGCACCATTTACTCAAGAAATGATCTCTTCCTATTTTAAAGGATCCCAGCCTTTTGTCAATACTTTGTTATACATATTTAGATATGTTTCAGGTTTTCAATTTCATTCTCCTGGTCTATGTGTCTGTGATTGTACTGCTTGCTTTGAGTATTGTGATAGTGTGGGAAATGTTCACATTTGGGCTTGTGAGGCCTCCTGTTTCTTTCTTTTTTAAGCAGTGCTTTGTGTATCTGAGTTCTTGTTTCCATATAAATTTGATGATAATATTTTTCACTTCAAATAGTTAATAGACTTTGAATTTGAACTGGATGCTATCTTTAAATTGCTTTGGGTAGTATTGACATTTTAACAATGTGTTGTCTTCCAATCCATAAGCATGGTATATTCTTTTTCTTTCATGTAGCAATGGTTTGCAGGGTTTTCTACAACTTTTAAATCTCTGGTAAGATTTATCCCAACATATTTATCTTTATTATGACTTTTAAAAATGATATTGCTTTCCTGATATCCATTTCAGAGTTCTCTTTGTTAGTGTAGAGGAATTACACTTTTTTTAAATTGACTTTGTATCTGCCACTTTCCTTAATCTTCCAATTACTTTCAGAAATAATCTTACTAAGTCTTAGGAATTTTCTATATATGGTATCATATCATCTGAGAATAGAGATAGTTTTATTTCTTCTTTTTCAATATAATATTTAATAGTATTTTTGAAAGAAAACAACCTTTGGTGGTTCACATTTGCAAGGTAATATGTTCAATCTTTCTCCATTGGGACTACTATTGACAATTTAATTTGTATATATGCTGCAATTACTCTGAAGGTTTTCCTTCTATTCCTTTTTAAATTAAATATCTATCAGGAATGAGTGTCTTACTTTATCAAATATCTTCTCTTAATTGATTGATGTGGTCTTGTTTTCCTTTCTGTGGTAGATTATATAGGTAGTCAATTAGTCATATGTAAGAACGACAATATATATTGACAGCTTGACTGCAGCAGTGGCTCAAACAGCAATCATGATGATGATGCAGGACTAGGTAGGGTTGCATTTTTCATCAATAGAGTAATTATGAATTGTAACTGACTGGACAACAATTCAGAATTGTTGTTGTGGAGTGATCTTCTCATTTCAATTCTGTTAAGAGTTCATTTATATAGTTTAGAGCTTTTTTAGTAGGTATTTATTATGACCATATCCTTGGATTTTATTTATTCATAATATTATGTTCTTGTTCCTTGTGTAATGCTTTGTCTTTAAGGATATGATATCATAAATTAATATTAATGCATCTGCTCTTTTGTCTGTCATTTTCTTGCTATATGTTTTCCATCCTTATATTTTTAGTATATTTTTGTCTTTATGTTGAGAAATGGTTAGGTTTAATGTTTTTTAGAATGTAAATTGTACATTGCCTATGCTTGAGCTGATCCTTCTTGATAGGTTTCAAGCGTGTTGTTGATATATATATATGGCAAAGGTATAACCACTGTGAGAAAAAAAATCCAAAGAACTTGTAATTGATTCCAACTCTAGTGATCCCACGTGTGTCAGAGTCAGACTGTGTTCCTTTCAGAAGGGCCACTAGGTGGGTTATAAATGCCAACCTTTTTGTTAGTCGTGTTTAAAGATTTCCATCACTCCAGAGATTTTTTCCCACCAGTTAGAGGTCAGTTTGTCATACTTTGGTGGCTTGTACATTGCTCTGATGCTGGAAGCTCTGTCAATATTTCAAAGAGAAGCAGGGTCAACCAGGTGAAGAGGTTACTGCTGACATCCACACTAAGAACAGACTACAAAGAAGGAACAGGTCCACTTAGGAGGGATTAAACACTGAAACACTTAAGAATAGGGGCTGAATATGATCGAGGCAGCGCAGGGTGATGAGCCCATGTGTTGTAAGGTACTTAAACAAAAGTGAGGAAAAACGGCCTCTTCAAGGTAGAGTAGATCTTAACATCTTTCACAACTTTCATTTGAATGACTCAAAATGAGAATAGCTGCAAACACTGATTAAAAATTATAACAAGAATGCATAAAGTATGAATCCAGCAACATTTCAGACTGACGATGTTGGCAGAATTCTTCAATTCCATGAGCTATTAGCTTTACTGGTTGATGCATAAAATTGAGTAATAATTTCACTGACTGGATGTCCTTGCACACGGATAGATATTATCATATCGTAGACAGCATTGCAACTGTGAATAGATCTTGAAATGTCCTGTTTGTGGATGAATGCAACACCATACCTCTTGGATCTGTCATTCGTGGCATAGTAAACCACATGATTTTCTGATTCAAAATGGTCAGTACCTGTCTATTTCTACATAGGATAGCTATCTTACTGCCTTCTATTTCACTTTGAATGACTTCCCATTATCCTAGATTTATATTGATTCAATATGGTCAATATTATTATTAATGATATGAAATGGCTTGATACTGACCATTCTGAATCAGTTATGCTTTACTATGCTGAAAATGACAAATTCAAGAGAAATGGCACCACAGTGATGTTCAAAAGAACATTTCAAATGTATCTTGAAATGCTCTCTGTACTATGATAATAATATATACGGCTACAAGTAGATCCAGTTAGAACAGTTACTAAAATTTAGTGATGAAAAATTGAAAAATTTTACAAACATCTTTAGTCTGGAATTGATTAAGCATGTCATAAAAATGCCTTGATAATTATTGAGGATTAGAATGCAAAAGCTGGAAATAAAAAGGAAGGAACAGTAATTGAAAAACATGTCATTGATAATAAAAAGAACTGGGGATGGTATAATAGAATTTTTCAAGACCAAATATTTCACTGCAACTACCCTTTTTCAACAGCAATGCACAAATGAACAGTTGAATGCACAATGGTCCTTGTCAGAAGGTATATACAAGAATCAAATTGACTACATCTGTGGGGAGAGACAATGAAGAAGCTAATTATTAGCAGCTGTGTTAGTCTAGTTAGACTAGAGAGACAAAGCCAGAGAGACTCATATGTGTATGACAAAGAGCTTTATATTCAAGAGTATTAAGGAAACATCCCAGCCTAGTCCAGACCATGTCCGTATGTCCTGCATTAGCCCATATGCCCAGTAACAGTCTGTAAATTCCTCTTTAGACACATGCAACACATACAATGACATCGAGTGGAGGAAGATGACAGGCCAGCAGGTAGAAAGTCTTGTGGATCCAGTGGCGGTGGAAGCATCCTAATGTGGGCATGGGTCACCATGTGGCTCCTCCAGCTCCAAGGCTCTGGCTGTCATCAGCACGGCTCCATGTGCTTGTCATCAAGAATGTCTCACAGGGAATGAGTGAGTGTCCAGTCTCCTGCAATCTATTTATCTCTTTAGTGCCTCCATTTGAATTCAAGCTAAGATCTGATTGGCAGACTGAACTCCATCCCTTCACTCTTAATAATCTCAAGTTGACAACAGACTATGTAACTACCACAGCAGCTAAAACTGTGGAATAGATTACCAATTATTCATAGACAAATTCAGGTTGAAACTGAAGAAAATTACAACAAGTCCATGAGAGCCAAATAAGACTGTAAGTGTATCCATTAGAATTTACAGAACAGCTCAAAAGCATATTTGAAACATTGATTACCTTTGGGTTGATATAAAAAACACTATATATGAAGAAAGCAAAAGATCATGAAAAAGACAAGAAAGAAAGAAAAGATCAAAGTGGATGCCAGAAGAGACTATGAACATTTCTCTTGCACATAAAGTAGCTAATACAAATAAAAGACATGCTGAAGTAAACTAGCTAAACAAAAAATGTCAAATGATAGCTCCAGAAGAAAGAGTATTATAATCAAATGTGTAAAGACATGGCTTAAGAAAATTAAAGAGGAAGAGCAAGATCAGCATATCTCAACCTGAAAAAACTGAAGATAAAAGTCAAGCCTAAAGTTGCCATACTGAAGGATTCTATGAATCGAAGAATTGAATGATGTTGGAAGTGTCAAAAAATAAAGGCAGAAAAACACAGTCATGGTACTAAAGAGAACTACCATATTTGTCGGACCATAAGATGCGCTTTTCCCCCCAAGAGTGGGGGGGTTGGGGTGGGTGTATCCCATGGCCCAAAGATGTGAAACCCCAGAACATTTATTTATGATCCCATGCGACCACTTACTGCCTGCTGCTGTCTGCATGCTGTGGATTGCTGTGTCTTTGGGGAGTCCTGCCGCCTGGAGTCTCAATGTCAGTCAGGTCACATGATCGGCACAGAGCACGCCTCCCCTCATTTGTTAATGAAAGTGATGATGGTTCTTAACACCACTGTTGAGTTTACACTCTTAAAAATTATCATAGTTTGCTTTATTTTAATAAATATTTTAGTATATGGGTACTATTTGGTTCAGAATATTTTTTCTTGTTTTTCTGCTATAAAAACTGGGTGTGTCTTATGGTCAGGTGCATCTTATGGTCCAAACAATATGGTACTTGATATTCAATCATTTCAAGAGAATCTATGTGATCAAGAACATATAATGGAAAATGGTACTGAAGGAAGAAGTCCACATTGCCCTGAAAGTATTCGCAAAATCCAGGTGCCAGGTGCTGATGAAATACCAACTGAGATGTTTTAATCAGCTGAAGCTGAACTGAGAGCACTCACTTGTCATTCACAAGAAGCAGTTCCCTAGCCCACAGATTAGAAGATATCTATGTTTGTACCAAATCAAAGAAAAGTAATCCCACAGATTGCAAACATTATTGAACAATATTATTAAAATTGCACACAAGTACATTTTGCATTTTCATTGGATAAGAGTTGCTGCAGTACATCCATAGAGAATAGCCAGAAATTCCAGTGGGATTCAGAAGAGAATGTGGCACAGGAGATAACCTGGATCTTGTCACATGGATCTTGGTTAAAAACAGAACATATCAGAAAGATGTTTGCTTGTAATTTTATTGTCTTTGCAAATGCATTTAACTGAGTGGATCATAACAAATTATGGATAACAGCAATAAGTGGGAAGTCCATGACACTGCATCTTGCTCATACGGAACTGGTCATGGAATAAGAGATGCATGAACAGAACAAGGGGTCATTGTCTGGTTTTAAAGAAAAAGTGTGTATCAGAGTTGTTGTACACTTTTACCACACTTCTTTAATTTTTCTGCTGAGAAAATAATGCAAGAAGATGGAATGGAGAAGAATGTTGTATCAAGATTGGAAGAAAGCTCCTTAACAATTTTTGATATGCAAAAGATACCACCTTGCTTGCTAAATTTGAACAACAGTTGGAGCACTTGCTGATGAAGTTTTATGCCTGGATTACAACTCAACGTAAAGGGGCTGAGCCCCGGTAGCATAGTGGTTGTGCGCGGGACTGCGGCCCACTGGGATGGAGGTTCAATTCCAGCTCCACAGGAGCAAAGGCTGGGCCTCCTACTCCCACCACCAGAGAGCAGTGATGCCCCCCTCAAAAAAACCAACAACTCAATGTAAAGGAATCCAAAATCTCAAAACAAGATGACAATATGATAATCTGAAAAAAGATAAATTGTCAGTGTCTTCATTTTGCCTGACCCCACAATCAATGTTTATGGAAACATCAGTCAAGAAATAAAATGATGTTTTGCATTTTGCACATCTTCCGTATAGAACACCTCTGGAAAGTATGGAAGAGCAAAGATGTCACTTTGAGGACTAAGGTTTGTCTGCCCTAAGTCGTGCTGCTATCTATCATAGCATAAGGAGGTGAAAGTTGGGCAAGTAAAAAAGAAGAATTGAAGTCTTTGTCTTATGCAGGTGAAGAGTATGCAAATTACCACATTCTGCCAGAAGAATAAAAAAAACCTTTGGTTGGAAAGGAGTACAGCTAGAATGCTTCTTAAAGGTAAGGAGGGTGAGACTTTGTCTCATGAACTCTGGACATGTCATTAGGAGACACTCGTCCCTTGAAAAAGACAACATGCTTGGCAAAGGAAGGCCCGTGAGAAAAAAGAAGATCCTCACCAAGGTGCGTTGACACAGTGGTTGCACGAGGGCCTCAAACATAGCAACCTTTTGAGAGGGCGCGGGATCGGGCAATGCTTTGTCTGTTAGACACCTGAGTCTATGAAACCTAAAATTAGCCACAGAGACTTTCTGTCCCCATTTTAATAAAAATGAGATGTTAATTTCACATGGGGCTTATTTTGCATTCTTTAGCAAATTATCACAAAATCCATGGCTTCCAAAAACAGATGTTTATTATCTTAGAATTCTTGAAGCTCCAATAGTATTGGGGTAAAATCAGGGTGGAAACTAGGGACACACCCAATGCTCAGTTTTTCCTGAAATCCTTGGCCTGTAACTTCTTCCTGCTTCTTCAAAGATCTATCACATAGACCTACTTCTCTTTCTCTTTCTGGTCTGCTCTGGACATCTCCTTCTTTGACTCTTACTCTTACATGCCTGCCTCCCTCTGAAAAGGACTCTTACAATTACATTGTCCCACTGGGATAACCCAGCACTATGCTTTTATCTCCATCTCTTTACTTAATCAAATGTACAAACTCCCCGTCTTTCCTTGTGGTTAACATGATCTCAGGTCTGCAACATCCATTGTTGCTAGATGTCCTCAAGTCACTTCCTTCATATACCCAGGCAGTATATAACAGAATGATACATGACCAGGTCTGGAACCATCCTCATTATCCTTTCTATATTGAATCCTTTTGTGGTAGCTACTGCCTCAGTCTAGCTTGTGGTCAGACTTCCTCTTTTAGACTGACCTTCTTCTTTACTTAACCATCCTTCTCCACTGGACCAGTTAAAGAAAAAGTTAAAAACAAAGAAAACATTTGAAGTTGCCAAGTAGTTTAATGTACTTGAATACAAAATCAATGTCCATGTACACAGCCATCAAGACAGGAAGTGACATTGCACTGACTGAATCTGCAGCAAAAGACCTTTTGAAAGTATTAAAATGCAAAGCTGTCACCTTGACAGCCAATGTGCATGTGATCAAACCATGTGTATTTTCACTCACTTCAGATGTATGTAAAAGCCAGATCATGAAAAGAAAGACTAAAAAAGAATTGGTGCCATGGAATTCTGTCATTGGCAGAGAGTGTGGAATATACTTGACTGACCAGAGTATGAACCAATGTAGCTTGGAAGAAGAACAGATGTTTCTATTTTTTTTAAATCAATTTTGGAGGCTCATACAACTCACCACAATCAGTTCATACATCTATTGTATGCAAAGCACATTTGTACATTTGCTGCCATCGTCATTCTCAAAACATTTTCTTTCTACATAAGTCTTTAGTATCAGCTTCCTCTCCTTCCCCACTCTCCCTCCCTCATGAACCCTTGAGATGTTTCTTATAAGAGAGTTTATCAAGACTTCAATTCATCTTAAACATCCGTGGGGGTGCATTTTTCTGCTTGTTACATACACTTTGGGATTTGGTGTTCATTTCCATGGTTATTAAAATAAATTAACACAAATTGGTTGGCTGAAAATAACAGAAATTAATATCATAACAGATTTGGAGACTAAAATTGGTATCAAGATGCCACAATAATATACATATACATACATATCTTAGGTTCTAGAGAAGAACTCGTTGGTTGACTCTTCTAGCTTCTCGTAGCTGTTTGTGTACCTTGATTTGTGGCTGAATCACTCCAATTTCTTACCCCTTTCTGTTGCCATCTCCTCTATTTTCTGTAAAATCTTCCTCTTCCTCATTCTTAGAAGCAAGAGTGTCATTGGATTTAGGTCCCACCTGGATAATACAGGACAAGCTCCTCTGCTGGAAATCTTTAACTTGAAGGTAATTACCCACAAATAAGGTAATAATCACACTTTCACCATATAAATTAATATTCATGGATATAGGGAATTAGCATATGCACTTAGCTTTTGAGCTGTGTTGGCTAGGTTTTATGTCCACTCAACATACCTAAGTGAAGATGGGAGTGAAGCCCAAACCATCACTCAGGCTGAAGTCTGAAGACACCTCCTTGGGGAAGGGGGTGGACTGAACAGAACCAGCACTTTCTTACCCCTTTGCTCTCTCTTGGATCTGGATCCTAGTCTGGTTTATCAGTTTCCTGCTATATTAACACACACACCTGCCCCAGACACATCTATCTATCCATCAGCCAATGGCCCTGCTGTTACACCTTCCTGTTTCCTGTTCTTCAGAAGAAGCTCACATCTAATTTACAGACTTGAACTGAAAAGGACTTACTTACTTTTACAACTATGTAAGCCATTTCTTGGTATGAATCTCCTTCTAGATATGCAAATATGCAAACTGCACTTATCTAAAAAATTCAGCCTAATATAAGAGCCCTTATTCAGCCATTTCAGAGTTTCTAGATCAGTTGGATATACATTAATTTTGAAATCATGTGAACCTTAGATCTCAGAATTTTCAGAGGATAGATTTTTGGTTTACTCAAAGTCATATAATAAAAATGATTCATTAATGGTACTTTAGTTGTGTTGTGCATATTTTAATATATTATATTTTTATCATTGACCTTCTCTAATTTCTCAAATGTTCAGTAAGGTTCATTCTTTGATCCATAACTTATTTCATAAGCATATGGATAAGTTCAGCTTCATTAGAAATCAAGGGAGAGAAAAATCAAAACTAGGTGCTATCTTTAGTAATTTCTCTGTATCATATCTCTACATATCTGTCCTTTTTTATCAGAAAACCATTTGCAATTGATTAAGATTCCTTTCACTTTTATATGACCTAATTTTAACTGATAATATCTTCAAAGACCCTTTTTCCAAACAGGTTCACATCCATAAATAAAAAGGGATGTGTCATTTCAGGGTAGAAATTTGACATATTATGGTGCCCTTAGCTCTGGAGGTGTATTGGGTTATGTGTGTAGCTTCTAACCACAACAAGATGGGCAGTTCAAAGCCACCAGACACTCCTCAGGAGAAAAATGCCACTTTCTACTTCCAAAAAGATGTACAGTCTTGGACATCTAGAGGAGTAGTTCTACTCTTCCATTAGGTCTCCATGAGTCAGAACTGACTTGCTGGCAGTGAGTTCTTCTTTGCTTTGGTTTGAGGGTATAAATTGAGTCATTTATGATTCATAGTGACTCAACATAGTTTTCATTTTATACACTGCTTTTGCCCATCCATAAAATTGCTGCTACATTTGCTGTAGTTACACCAATCGTTGAAGACAGTGTCTCCATACATCAATGTTTTCCTCTTTTTCACTGACCCATTGCTCTACCAAGAATAATAGCTTATTCTAAGGTTCTCCTGATAACACATAAAATATGTTTTAAAAGTCTTATAATCCTCATTTTAAAGTGCATTCTAATTAAAATTGTTCCAAAACAGAGTGAGTCATTCTTTTGATAACCCGTGATCTATTTAATACCATTTGCCAATAGCATAATTCAACATCATTAATAATTCTTGTGTACCTTCTTCATTGAGCAGCTTTCAAACTCATGTAAGGTGATTGAAAATGCCATCATTTTGTCATGCTCACTGTAGATTTCAAGTGACATATTTGCTTTTTAACACTCTAAAGAAGTCTTTGGCAGCAGATCTGGTAATACATCATGTCATTTGATTTATTGACTGCTGCTTCCAAGAGTATTGATTGTGACTTCAAGGAAAATGAAAGCCTTGACAATTTCAATCCTTTCTGTGTTTATCATGATGCTGCCTATTGGTCTAGTCATGAGAATTTTTATTTTCTGTACATTGAGGTAGAATTCATATGGAAGTCAGCATGTAGCATTCAATCTTTCTCCATAAGACATTCAAGTCCTCTGCTTTCAGCAAGCAAAGTTTTCCAGGAATCTTCCTCCAATACTAATGCAACTTTTCTTCTCCATATAATTGAGCTTCCTGGATCGTTTGGGCAACAGATGTATTAAATATGCTCCATGTACATATTAACCTATGTAAGAATACAACTCTTTAAACTTTCCTATCTTTAAACCTTTAATTCTGTTTTGTTCAGTGCATATAATCCACATGCACACAATGAAGTGTTTTGAGATCCCCATTATTCACAATATTAACTTTAATTTTTTATATATGTAAATATTTCACACAATAAATTACATCTACATATTCATTAAAACACAGAGATTTGATCACCAAGAGTACCATAATATAGCCTCTACATCAATGCTTCTTGACAATGACTGTTATATCCTTGCCTATAAAAAATTACAGCATTAAAAACAAAATTCCAAAGCATTTGTTTTTTTAGGAACCATTGACTTGTCTCTAACTCACATAGATCATAAGCCAAGGAGCTCCAGTGGCACAATCGGTTAGCGCACTGACCTTAAATAGAACATAAGCCCAACAGAATGAAACACTGCCCAGTCCTGTGCCCTCTTAAAAATTGTTGCAGTAGTTGAGCCCAACCACTGTATCAATCCATCTCCTTGATGGCCTTTATTTTTTTATTAATTATCCACTTTACCAAGCATTATGTCCTATTCTAGAGACTGGTCTCTCTTTATAACATCCTCAAAGCACTTGGGATCAAGTCGTTGCCACGAAAGAGCATGCTAATTGTACCTTTTCCAATGCAGCTTTTTGTGTTCTTCTGAAATTCCATGGCATTTTCAAAATTCTTTGCCAACATCATAACTCAAATTCTTATACTTCCTTAATGATAGTCCAAATAAAAAATGTGACATCAAGCCCCGGACTGACACAGGTCCCAGCTTTGGAGCAAGGACCTTGTTGAACAGTGGACTAAGTAGTAAGGTAACTGTAAAGTCCATAGTGGGTCTACTCACCACAGCACATTAGAGGCTACAATCCATAAGTCCTTTTTAATTTGTCTCTGACTTCACCAAGTTTGTTTTATCTTCACTCTATGACTTAACTTAGTTCCATTTTGTTTTTAATGCAAAAAATGTTTAATTTTATCTTGATTCACAATAAATTTACCTGAAGTTGAAGTGAATTCAACTAAACCTCTACCATAATATCCATGAGTATTATTGGTTCTAATAACTTGTGGCCCAAATATTAAGAAGTTAGGGTAGGATGTGCTCAACATCTATTTGTCAAGTTCTCATAATACCCTAGTTTGAATGTTGCAGTGATGCTGAATGATATGCCACCAGTATCTCAAGTAGCAATCAGATCACCCCCGGTGAACAGATTTCAGATGAGCTTCCAAACTAAAAACAGACTTGGAAGAGGAAAGAGGTGGCCTACTTCTGAGAGATTACCCCATAACAAACTTCTGAATAGCAACAGAACATTTTCTGATATAATGTTCAAGTGAAGGCACTCAACATAACTGGGTAAGAGCTTTTTTTCTCTAAGATAGATCTTGAATTTTTTTCAAGTACAATGCTATCTATATGTAATACTCAGCAAGGTGGATTGACAACAGCAGGCTCAAATATAAGAACAATTCTGAAGATAAGGCAGGACTGGGTAGGGTTCCATTCTGTTGTATGTAAGGTCCCTTTGAATTGGAAACCACTTGACAACACCCCGCAACAACAACCACAGCATATGTGATAGGCTGATATCTATATGCCTACAAAGAAAACCAGTTGATATACTATTATTCACATTTATGCCACTAACATCGGTGATGAAGATAAGGAAGAATCCTCCCAATTTTTTAAGCCTGAAATTGATCAATCATACTATCATGATGTATTAATAATGATTGATGTTTAGAATGTGAATGTTGGCAACAAATAGAATCATCCGTTTGAAAATATTACCTTTGTTATAGAAATGAAGTTGGAGATCACATGACTGAATTTTGCAAGACCAATAAGTCATTCAATGTGAATACTGTTTATCGACAACATAAATGATGACTCTACATGTGGACTTTCTTAGATGAAATAAACAGGAATCAAATTAACTACATCTATGAGAAATGATGATGGAGCATTTCAAATAAAATGTCTTAGAAAAGCAGAACTAGTGATATCTAGACAGGTAGATTGGCAGATGATGCATAGATAAGTATAGAAATAGACAGGAAGATAGGTAGGTAGATAGGAGGGTGGGTGGGTGGGTAGGTAGGTAGAAATTTGTACCAAAAAAAATGACTCCCTTTGATTGTTCTATGTTCTTCAAGTAAATCTCTCAACATTATCCATCCCATTGGAATCCCTCAAAAGAGTCCCTATAACCTTCTTAACTGATTGATCTTTCTGCCTTAACTTTAACTTTCCCAGAATATCTCCTGGAAAACCATTTTTCTGATTGAAATTTTTTCCAAGGCACCATGATGACTCTAAGAGAAGCTTTTTCCTAAAAAAAAAAAAGATACCTGCTGCCAACGACTCCTCACAGAGATATTTTAAAATATGCTTTGCTTGGAATTAATCTATACATGTATGGACTAGAACCCTAGCAGGAATACGTTTTTTCCCACCCTCTTAACGAGATCAAGAAAGAGAGTGGAAGAACAGGGATGGATTAGGGAAAATGTGTCATTAATTAGGGAACTTGTGGATGGCAGCCCACCTTGGAACCACTGTGCCACCAGGGCTCCGAATTAGGGGATTTGTGTAATGGGAATACACTTACATTTGATCAAGATTTGGAATTGTGTACAAAAACAATTCAAATGTGTGTATGCATTTGTATGTATATGTAAATGAAGAAAGAATATTTATGTGAGAATAAATGGAGTTTGACATCCCACATCATCAGTAGATAGCACATCATTTTTTCTTTCTGTGCAGTAATTACATCTTTATTTGTTTTATTTGGATCTTGTGAGTTTGATATTTAGATGAAAATAAAGTAATTCCAATTAGATTTGAACCTCTCTTGTCTCAGGAAACAAGTCTCAAAACATTGAAAGTCTCAACTCATGCATGGTTTCAGATAAAATATAAGTAAGTGACATGCTAAATATCAATAAGGTCATTAAAACTAAAAGCCCTAAATTTAGGAAATTAAACTTGCATTTGTAAATAGCATATGATTTAAAGAAAGCAATGTTGTGAGTTAGAAAATAATTTAAATAGCAATGGAGAAGAATACCCAAAATCAGTGAGAAATAATTAAAATTGTTCTTGGAGGATTTATAAATATCAAATATAATTTATTTATATAATTTGTGAATACATGAGTTAGAAAAAGAAAATTGAAATCAAAGATCAACACTTTCATCTCTTCTCTAAACTGCCCTTTAGTTAATTCTGACCCTCGAGACTCCAGAAAGTGAAAATTAAACACTAAAGATGTTTTAACAAAGATTTTTCAGGCATATAAAATTTCACTAGTTAAGTCACATAAAATTTTTAAAAATAAATTATTTTATGAACAGTCATAACTATGACAAATGCCTCAGACATCACTCTGACAAACACAGCTCCTTTTGAAAGTGAAGGCATATTAGTTTCAAATCAAATTCACTGATAGATAACAGCAAATCTATATCATGATCAAGTTTGATTTATTCAAGAAAAACAATGTTTAAGTAGGTCAGCATTCAAAAGTCAATCAAAGTAATTTTCTCATCAACAGGCGTGAGAGAGAGAAAAGAGAAAAATTGAGAGAGTGTCCTTGTGGGGCATTTCTACTGCTCACGACAGTCAGCACTTCAAATGCTCCAGTGGAAAGAGAAGTGACAGTGGATCTCTATAAAGACAGACTAGTAAACACTCTGGGTACTTATATGCCCCTTGAAAGGATCACTCGCATATATTCATGATATATTTTTTCGAGTGTGCTAAACAGTTGACTGCTATTTCCTGTTTCAGTCTCATAAATGTGCTACTTAAGTTAGATTTGAAATCTGCAGTCTTGTTTCAACCACATTAGCAGAAGACAATTATTAGATAGGCATAGAGCAAATAAAGTCTATAATTAGTGTGTCTGCTCTTCTAATGTAATTTTCTGATAAATATATGCTTCTTAATCCAAAAAATAATACTTTATCAAACTGGTTAATAGTTCTTTCAATTTTTTTGAAAGCTTACTGTTATTGAGTCAATGGTAAATTATAGTGACCCTACATAACTGGGTAAGACTACAACTGCGAGTTTCGGAGACTGGAGCTCTTTATGGGAGTAGAAAGCCCCCTCGATCTACTTTCAAAATGCTTGTAAGGTAGAACTGGGACCATGACAGTCGGGAGGAGGAAGCCTTCAGGCACTAGAGGAAAATTGTAATCTTCCTCGCCACTCACTGCATCTTACTGGTCTGTCTCCTCCCCACGACTCCCCTGGGAGAGGAACTTGGCTCCCCACTCTGCTCTCCTCCCCATTCATAGGGATGTGATTCTTGTTCTTTTCCGGAGCAGCATGTGATCACACATGCTAGTGTGTTTCGGAGATGCTATACCTTATCATAGTAGGGCAGCTTTCTTCACCACCTTCGTTATGAACCTTCGTTTGTCTTCAGTGATTGGAAACACAGACATTAAGTGTTCAATGAAATAATAAAAAGCCCAAAAGTATTTAATTAGTCTCCCTAAGTCTTTCCATGTATAGTCTCAGAAACTAAAAGATTCTGCTTTTATTGGCAGGGGAAAATATAGTGTTTGTGGCAGTCATGTGCTTATGTTAATTTTATAATTGAAATGTAGGGGTGGAGTCTAGCCTGTTAATCTGGAGATAGTCATTGAGTAGCCAATGAGATCTCTATGTGGGCATAGCTTTCTCCTGAGACTTCTGGGAAATCTTGCGATATTTCCCTCGTGAAGATGAGAAGCTATCTCCCCAGTTGTTGGGAGTTAGTCTCAGAGATGATGAACCATGGACAAGACAAGATGGCAGCATTCGAGGAGGAGCTGGTGGAGAGACCACACGGCTTTGCCTTGATGGAGCCAGACCTCTGAAGCTGGGGTGGCCACATGGAGTCCTCTGCCAGCGATGAGTTGTTTCTGCTGTTGATGGACCCTAAGCTCTGGAAGCGAGGAGCCATGGGAAGACCCCTGCCAGTGCCGGGATTCTGCACCCACTGACCTGTGAATTCGTGAGTCAGAAGGAGACTTTGTAGACTGATTTCAGGTATATGGGTTAATATCAGAGTTATGACTTTGAACTGGACTGGCCTCAATGTCCTGTTCCTTTTGTATATAAACCTTTTCCTTATATCTATATGCAAGTCTTTGAAATTTATTCCTCTAGTCTACCCAGATTGGCACAGTGTTATATATGTATTCAGACATGACATAGTTTTAAATATGTTTACCACCTCTTTTCTTAAATAAAAAATGTGTGGAAATAAATATTTAAGCTATAAAGTGGTTTATTAAATGCACTTGGCAAAAATCAAGAGGGTCTATTTAAATAGCTCAAATATCCTCAGAAACAAGTCAAGAAGAGGTTATATGAGTGATATTCTGAAGCGCCATATCAAAATTTCCAGAACAGAGTTGAATTTCATTATACAATGTAGTATCTGACTACCTGTTATCTTTAAAATAATCTATATGCGTGGCTGGCAAAATTTTCCACATTTTCACATATGCAGGTGTTTGTATATAGGCACAACTTAACCTATGGTCCTAGAACTGTCTCTACGAATCCTCACTAATTACCTCTTCCACCACTTGTCTGTCCATCTGTCATAGTGTTGTAGCTTTGTGCTGCTGGAAGCTGTATCACTGGTATTTCAAATACCAGCAGGGTCACACAAAGTGAAGAATTTCTAGTAGAGCTATATTCATCTCACTGTATCAAGGAAGAAAACTTTTCTGCACAGACTATAACTGCCACCCACTGCCTTTTTTTCCTACTTCAATGATTTTTGGAGATTTTAAAAATGTATCTTTTCCCCCAGATGTTTTCAGACTGGTGAAAAGAAGCTTGGCTTTATGTATTCATTTTTCCCACACATCAGTTTAATTCTGCTCTATCTGTTTCAAAGCAAGTAGGAATTTTCCCCAATAGTGTGCAATAAAGTTATATTTAGGTCTTTATTTTGGATATTGGTATGCCTTTTCATTTTGTTCCTGTGGTTATTCATTTGAAGCTATTTTCAGGAAGAAACTGGGAAAACACACATTACCATCTGTGTTTGGCTCCGTTTTCAAGAGAAATAATACCAGTGAAACTCACATATATACAATAAAAACTTTGTACCAAGAAAGAAATTCACCTCAAAGAAGCAGCACAGCCTAGTCCATGAGTGTGATCGAAGGTGGAGTCTCTGGAACTCGTGGGCTGATAGGTGCAGAGCCATGTAGATCCAAGTTCAGCAGGAACATAGCAGAGCACTGTCAGCTTCCCGGTCAACTGGCCACATGGGTCACTAGTCTCAGAATCCAGATACAGGATCTGAGCAAACATGGAAGAAAGTGGGGCAAGAGGTAAGCCAGTTCTCCACAATGACTCATCAATAGGCCACATCCCCAAGGAGAAGTCTTCAGGCTATGTCGTCATTGAAACGTTGGACTCCATTCATACTTTACCACAGGTGTAGCCAAGTTGACACAAAACCTAACTATCAAATTATATGACATCAAACAGCAGAATTTTTAACTTAATTTTAAAATATCAATTAAAAAACCTCAAATCTTAAATTAAAATACCCACACACAAACAAAATTATAAATACACAAACTTACTGCCTTGAATTGGTTCCAACTCATAATAATGTGATAAAACAAAGTAAAACTGCCCCTTTGGGCTTTTACGGGAGCATAAATCTCATCTTCCTCCCAACAAACAGCTGGTGGGTTTGAACTGTTGACTTTGTAGATAACCGTCCAACATGTAACTCATTAAACCACCAGGGATCCTGTTCTTAATTTATTTCAATAAAGCATATTTTGAAAATAGTTACCTTTTTGCGGTATCCTCACATAACCCAGACAAAAATAATTTCAAGTCCTGAATCAACGCAGCTCAAAGATCACTTCTACCTGCTACCTTAAAAATCAGCGCATGAAGTTCTTAACAGTTCTTATCTATTTTTCCTCCTAAAAAGACTTTGTATTTTATTCTTATAATATTTTACATATTATAAACAGAGGAGGGTAAATAACTTTGCAGAGATTATACGCAAGTGGTTTGAGGGGGCTGTTTTTTTTAAAGCAGAATTGGAACCTAATGTCGAATTTTGTGTTGTTGTCATTAGAGCAATTTATTAAAAATCAAATCAGATGTACTGAAACCAGACAGGAGAGCAGAGACAGCTGGTCCAGAGATGAGACAAGAAAGGTTCACTTCCAGCTGAGCCCCGGTGGCATAGTGGTTGTGCGCGGGACTACGGCCCACTGGGATGGAGGTTCAATTCCAGCTCACAGGAGCAAAGGCTGGCCTCCTCCTCCCACCACCAGAGGGCAGTGATGCCTTAATAAAAAAATCTTTTAAAAAGAATGGTTCACTTCCATAATGGTGGGGAGGGGGGTGGCTAGAATTAGAACTCCAAGGAGTGCCAAGAATCAGACTTCCTTCTGAAGAAACCATGTAAACTCTTTTACACAGATACGGCCTCAGACACCAAGAACCTATGCCATCTTGTGGGCTACATTCCCCAGAATCCCTTGCACCTGATGTCATCTTGTGGAAATTGGGCATCCAGCATGTAATTTGAAATTCTCAGAATCCCTCAGTCCCACTCCACCCCAACCATTAACAACCACCCCCTTACAACCCCCCTGCACTTGTGCAAGCAGAGCTGCTTGTGCTTTTTGGTCCTCTGAGTATTTCAGTCATGGCATGACCACCCTCCTGAGGGCTTCATAACATTCCCCACTGTGGCCTCTATTCCTGAACAAAGGAATTCGTTCTCTTCACAGAGGACAGCCACCTCGGTCCAGTCGCATGCACTAATTACAATTTATCAGTTTCCTTTGCTTATCAGTCACTCTGTGTTTTCCAAAAGAGGAGATTGAATTTCTTCTATGCGGTTTAAATTCTCAATTTCTCCAGCTTCGTCTTACATTCTGCCTCCATGTTGAGAGACCACACAGTGCTGAAATAGTTCCATATGTACAAGACAGCGTGACCTCACCCTAGGAACCTTCCTGTCTCTGATGCAAGCACCTGCCCGGTTCATCACCAAAGAAAACGATGACTTCCTAGCTCTGGGGTGCAGACCTTTTACACCTCCTCCTCCTCTTAGGGAAACTTTGAAGTTTCATCAGTCTGCACAAGACTCCTATGGAAGGATATTTTCACCGATTTGATTTGATTTTGTCCCTCATTTCAGTGTAAATCACACTTTCTAGCTGAAAAAAACAAAACTCCTAAAAGATGCTCACCTCTGTCAATCTACAGTCTTATATCAGCTCTTTAGTTCTCATCTATTAATATATAGCACTTTGAGGATGGAGAGAAAAGTCACTAACTGACTGAAAAACAAAACAAAGAACATTTCTACTGCCCTGACCTGCCCTACAGAAGACCAGTTTCGATCTCCAAAGTGAAAGAGCACAAAATACAAAAGTAAAGTTTGTCCTCCCACTGGCTCACTGAAATGAAAAGATCCATTAGACCCAGAATGATAAGAATAAGTTAAGTGTCTTTTCTCTATTCTCCTATGGTGGCAGTTTCCAGATCGTGATAGATGCAGATATATTTAGTACTGGCTGATTCATTCTCATTCAAACTTTCTCTTTATTTTTAATTTCAAGGTTTTATTTCTAAATAATACCTCCTCCAAATCCTGCTAAGGAATATTGTGCTACATTCAGAGAAAGACGGTTACAATATTCTGTGTCGTGCTTAGAGAAAGGCGATGAAGACAATTAAATTATTAAGAAAACATAGGCACAAATTTCAACAGTTACTGAGGGTTTACATAAGAATAACATTCTGGTGGATTGTGCTTCTGCAGTCACCTGGACGCTTCCAGACAGGACATATCATAAGCTTCAATCTTTGAGGGAGGGATTTGATTGGATCACAGTGGCCTTACACTAGGAGCTGAAACCATTGAGATCAGCGCCACTCTTGACCATTGGGCCCAGAGCTCTGAAGGGGCGAAAGCAGAAAGGAGAAAACAAGTTCTTCACATTCAGAAGATTATTCAAACTGCCTTTAGATGAGACTAATACGGTGAATGTTCTGAAACCAAGGCCTACCAAAGTTCTGTAGCTCCAGGAATGACCAGCCATTCTCAGTGATTTATATTCTGTTTTGAAATTTGATTATATATACACACACACATATCTATGCATATATAGTTAAAGTTATTTGATCACTCGCTTGGTAATTTGCTCATCTCTTCTGTCATTGTCACCCCATAGAGGGGGACCAAACAGCCCGCCTTAAGTAAAGCTCCTTTCATTTACACAGACTCCTCGGGCTTTTCTTGCCTCTTGTCATCATGAAATTTTTAGTCTAACTATATGGTCTGCTAACTGCAAGTTCGGCGGTTCCATCCCACAAGTTTCTCTGCAGGAGAGAGATGAGGCTGTCTTAAAGCCTCAGAAAGCCCTCTTCAAGGTTACTATGTATCAAAATAGACTTGATAGCAGTGGATTTTGGTTAAATATGATTCAGAGTTGCAGCACAGTAAGTTGCTTGATATACAAAAGTAAAATTTTTATTGGTTTTAAATATATGAAAGTAAAATATGCCCTACCACAGACTCACTTATAGTCCTTATAGCTTCCGCCAAATGATGGTTTAAACCGAGCCAAACCCACTGTGGCTGAGTTGATTCTGACTCATACTGACCATATATAAAGGATAAACATCGGGTGCTTGTGGTCTACCAAGGGAATCAGAGCTTATTAATTATGCAAATAATAATCATGGTATATTATGGGGTGGGACTATGCATATAAGGTGTCTTAAACACTAACAGTGATTGCTGTGTTTTTTGTTTTGTTTTGTTTTGCTAGATTGGTGAATTTTATAATACCACTAGTTGCAAAATGATCTCACCCAGAGATCGCATAGGATAATCTCATTTCCATCAAAAAAGAAAAGCCAAGAGTCAAGTGAAGTCTTCGACCTCAAATTCCTGCACTGAACCATCTCAATCTCTGAGACAGACCTGTGACACTAGAAATGGGGAGGGAGCAGTGACAACATGGTAGCAGAGGCAGCAGACTTAGGAGATCAGCTTGAGAGGGCAGGAAGGACTGCCTGGCCCCAGTGCAAGAAAACTAAACATCTTCAGGCAGGAGGCTTGTTAACGGAGTTGGGTGTCTCTGAGCATTTATTGGCAGAGTAAATACAGCCTTGTGATATTTGCCTGAGCAGAGGAGGGAATAGACCTAAGGCCCAGAACTGGAGATTGGGGGTGTGGCTCAGAAGAGGCTGTGCTGATCAAAGAAATCTATCCTGAATGTTCCTGAGCCTGAATTGTCATCTGTTGCTTCCCATCAATTGCCTAAATGCAAGTACTCCTGTAGAAATGTGTGTGACCCTTACAGCAGATTGTCAAAGTTCGCAGAGAAGCAGGGAATGCCATGAGAAGGTGGAGTGGTTAAAGATGAAGTTTGGAGGAGCAATTTGTGGGCAGATGAGGACAGTGATTCCTCTCTTCCCTGTTTGTGAAGTTAGAGGAGGTCAAGTGCTGCCCTAAGATCATTTTCACATGAGGAAAAAGTCAGAAACTTAGTGATGGAAAATATCATCCTCTTATTAGCACCTTATATATAGCAGGGTATACAGAAGTCTGGATGCAATTTGATTGGGTTCTAAGCCCAGGAAACCAGAAAATAAAATCAAGGCGTTAGTCAGGCTAGGTTTCTTCCTGGAAATTTTCAGGTAAAGAAGAATCCACTTTCCAGATCATTTATGGTATATACTCAAATATAAGCTGACCCAAATATCTGCCAAGGCACTTAATTTTACTACAAAAACTGTATTTAAAATGCACTGAAAAAATCCATTTATACACAAGTGTAGATGGTATATTGCTGACAGGAGGCAAATCCTTGTGGTAGTAGGACTGGGTTTTGCTATATGTTGAATGGGGCTTGTTCTTCGCTCCTAGACCTTCTCTCTGGTCCTTGACCAGATCCTCTCCATCTTCAAGTCAGCTGCAGTGTGTGGATCCATGCTGGGGCTCCATTTCCTCTGACTGTCCCTCTGTTTTCTGTGCTGACACTAGCAAGAGAAAGCTCTTTGGTTCTCAGCTATCCTGGCCCACCCAGATAAGCTCCTTAAGTTAAGAGCAGTAGTGCACCTGTTCATAGTTTCTAAGAGAAGTCATGGGATATGTCTATGTAGTTAAAATAGAAATAATCATCTACAGCTATGTGTTGGCATTTAATAGGAATATGAGAATATTAATATTGATTTTAGAATACTATATACAATATTAAAATTTTATACTAAATGGATAGCAATGATTGCATACATTGATAGGCTAGAAAGAAGAAGAAACTGAGGTAGAGAACATGCATAATCAGAATTTGAGTTCCAAGGCAGGGGCGATCTTGCTTCAGAGAAAGAAATACAGTGCAGGTCACGAGAACTGTGATTAACCCTCCAAGAAGAGGGGGCTTAAGTAATACTATGAGACATCTTTAGAAAGGCGATGTCCCCCAAAGGCACTGACATCAGAAGCTGTGCAAATCTGTCCTGCGCACATGTGGACCTTGCTCCCTCCCATGACCTGCTTTGACAGGAGTACAACATATAGCTTACACTTGAGCCCACAGGGGCCATACGGTCTGATAATTCTCTGTGCAAAAAATATTGAATGAATCAAGTAGTCAACTGCCTTTTATTCTCAACGTCATCCCATATGTGAACAGTTCATGAAAATAGTCATTTTAGGTAAGCAGGAAGGATATTTCTGGCCCTTAAAAATGTTCAGTCACTTACGAGGTAGATGTGTGTTGGTTATGCAAATAGCACCCTTTCCCCCGTCTTCCCTTCCTGACAATCTCAAGATTCAGGGTGACTGTAATAGAGTCAGAAAATGGAGACTTTTCCAGGACTGGGGTCATTAGCACAGTGCATAAACCTATGCCAGTCCACTGAGAAAGAAACCTGGGACCCGAGTTCCTTGTTGATTTCCTTGTTAGCTGTCACAACCTCCAGACTCTTGATTCACAGTCACCCAAGGAAAGCAAGATGAAACCCTCACTTCAGGGGAAGATGAAGCCATTGTGTTTGCCCAGCCTTTCTTTCTCGTCTATCTTAATCTGGAAACTCAGCTAAAACTTGTTCAGGGTCATAGCGGCACTACACCGCCACTGACTGGTAACGAGTACCAGAGTCTGTGCAGGAGGCAACAAGGCAATAACCAGTGCATTAAGGCTGTGCGCTATGGAGAAATCAAATTCCAATCTCCCACAGAGAAGGTGAAGATTCTCCCACTGAATCACCAGTGCCTCTGTCCCGGGTGAAGTGCTGGAAAGCTTTGCTCTTCCTTGTACTTAAGAACAAGCAAGCTGGAGGGCACACCGTTTCTCCAAGAAAGTATTGGTTAAACATTGCAAAGAAATAGAGCCGAATTTCCTATCAAGCCATACCCGAAGTCAATCGTACAGTAGAGTGAGCTGTCAAATTTCCAGATAATGAAAGCAGGTTCATACGCAGTTTTCCCTTATTTGCAAATGGCACATCTTACATAATACAGTGAAGTATATCAAAATGTCTGAATAAATCAATGAAATTCAAGACATAAGTCCAGTTTTTCAAGGTCTCTATGCTCCATGATTACTAAGGAAGGGATTCTATTTTCTAAATGAATGCTCAAAGGAGAAAATTAATCTAAAACAAAAAGAAGGAGCAAAGCTCCTACAAAATTAGAGTTAAGAAAGAAATGAGAAAGAGACAGCAAAAACCTGTCTGTTCCTTTGCTTACTGCAGGGGAAGTCGTTTCCATTTTCATTTTCTCAATACTTTTTCATTCTGGTTGATTTGTTAGCCATGAAAGAAGCTTCCCTATTTTCAGCTTATGCTGTAAGTTGTACATCACTATGCAGCAATACATGCCACTTAGTGTTTGCGAACTGAGAAGATAGCATTTGTAACCCATAAGATACCTAAGCAATACTCAACTTGTTCTTCCACTGTGATAGGACATTCCTTTCGGGTGTTGAGCTCAGGTGTCACGTCTGTCAGATGGTATAATCTTTTTCCTCACGAAAGACTAAGGAATTTCATAAATGTCAGCTAACACTTAGCAAAATTCCTGACAGCAAAGATCGTCACGCACTCTCCTGAGAGATATGCAAGCAATGGCTCATTTTAAAATTAGTTGAAAATGTTAAGTGTTTTGACTCACCCATATAAAGGCATGAGGGTCTATAGCCTAATTTGAAAACTCCCTCATTATGAAAAAGGCAGACAATCTTACCTCGGAATGTGTGAACCAGAAAGTTAACTTCTCTACGCTCCATCAAGTAGTCAAACCCTCTTAAACTCACTGCCATTGAGGGATCTCTGATTCGTGGCCACACTAAAGGACAGTGGGTGTGTCGCCACTCTTTAGGGAGTAGACAGTTGGCTGTCTCCCTCAGAGAGCCCGGTGGTTTCCAAATGCAGAACTTGTGGATGGAAGCCCAGCTCATGACCATGACATCATCGGGGCTCCTAGTGAACCTGCTTAGGCCTTTGGGTTTCTCTGTAACACTAGAATGATATTGCCTAAAACTGCGACCCTAAAATGAAGATAAAATGAGCTAAACGTATCAAGGACGCAGGCTCTCTGGTTTTCTTTGCTGTCGTAACGTGAATCTTCAGGCTTCACAATCTCACGGCGACTACAGTTCTTCAAACAGCTGCTCCTCCAGCAAGTCTAGAAGGGATTTAGAAAAGGAAGCTGAGGTAGACTGGATGCCCGTGCATCCATTGTGCAGGAGGAGTGTTTGTCATTCTTTTGTTGAGCTGTAATACTCTCTGCACCAAAAGTTTAGAGACAAAGTAAGTAGCTTAATAAATCATTTATCACAAGTATTCAAAGTAGATTTTTAAATGAGTCTTATAAATAGAAATGCCAAGAAAAGTTGAACTTTGTTCTTTCTGAAGTAGACTTTCAACATTGTAATTAAACTTTAGCTTCATAAAAAACAGTACTGGTACTCTTAATAATGGATATTTCAATATTTTTACCAGACTTATATATGTTTACTCTGAAAGTTTATAACTTTGACAAGTTTTATGAGCATAGAAAAAGCCCTCATGCCAAGAAATCATAAAGCAAACAATGTCTCAAGCTGAGGTGCCTTGGCACATGAATAAAAAAAAAAAACTAGAAAATGTGCTCTGAGCTTTTTGACATTCAAAATATTTAAACTTGATTATCAAGGAGTATTATGTACACTTCAGAGAAATTAAAACTGAATCATCAAATCCAAATCACCAATCCAACAACATTTTTTCGCATTGTAACTTTAGTGACATAGTTCTCTAGTCCCTGCTATCCTAGTGAGATCCCAAAAAAAGAGAGAGCATTCCACATTAGGGTCAGGAACTACTCTGCAACCAAATCATATGTGCAGAAGACAAAAATAGTCCATTCCAGCAGTCTAACGTGGCATCAGTCTTGACATCAAAATAGCACAGGCTGAAACATAGACAGACCCCGGGGCAGTAATACTAAACTGTAGTTTTTATTCTAATTCTGAAACACTATCAACTAGCTGATTTATTACCTTCTATTGCTTTATCTACAAAATGAGTTGGCAATTGGGAGAGAAAAGCGTCTTATAAATCTATTGTTTAAGTGTTTTAAAATGACTATAATTTTTTAAATGAACAAAAATATATCACTTATTTCCTTTCATTGTGTTGTTTGTGAACAAAGACCATGAAATGATTTAAAGATATCTCACAAGAAATTTTGTACATTACTAAAACTATAATTGAAATCTATGTCAGGGAAGCCAGCCCCTAATATATCATCACGGGTTCAGTAGGTACAATTGTACAGTGATAATAAGTAAAGATTATAACAAAGTCAAAGAAATTATAAGAGATAGGACAGAGATTGTAATAATGAAGTCAGACACATTTCATGGTAGCATGCTCACCTCAGCCTCCCTTGGTGATCCATGCGGAGAGCCAGAGAGAGCAAGTTTATTGCTCACCAAGGCTTATATCTACTTTAGGATCATGATTACAGGTAACCACATGGCACAGGAAGGGGCTATGCAATGGGCATACACATCATAGGAAGGGAATGTACAGTAACAGGAAGGAGATGAGCTAGGGGCATACATGTGACAAGAAGCAAAAGGACTAAGGCTATATGTGTGACAAGAAGGGCGATCCCTAGATTCATGATGGCGGATGATGGCCTAATCTTGGTCAACCTTGACTTCCCTGGGTCTTCCTACAAGGAAGTAGTCTACTATCATTATCAGAAGGGAGTGGGCCGTACTTTGGGTGGGACAGACTATACAGTGTGATTGCTCCAGATGGCCGATAACCCTTAGGAAGAAGAACCTCCGACCTACTTCTATTGACCTCCAAGTGTATAATCATTTGCCACGTGTAGCAAGCGGCTAGTTTGGCATCTATTTGGGGGAGATAACTTGGGAGGAATCTTATTAGAATCCGACAGACCTGCTCAGGAGAAACCACTCTTCCAAGTCTTAAACATTAAGATGCACTGGCATTGAGGTGCTATCAGTTACAGTGACCTTTTGGGACCAACTAGAACTGCTTGCTAAGAGTCTGGGACTAACCATGTTAATGGGAGCAAAAGTTACTTCTCTCTTCTATGGATCAGCTAGTGTGTTTGAGTTGGAAACCTTGTTGTTAATAGTCTAGACTAGTGCTTAATCTACAGTGTCACCAGAGTTCCTTCTATAAAGTATAGAGAAACCCAGATTAACACAACTATTATCATGTTATGCAATGCTTGGTGATAATCAAGGAATTATAAATATGAAATTATACTAGTTGGGATAATGGTATAGAAAAGCAAGATTTAAAAAGCATTATCTCCCATGGTTTTTACAAGGTCACAATTTATCTAGAGAAATGTTAACACAAAAATGGGTAAATATGAATAAGTGTTATCAAAAGTTTTATATTATTAAAATTCAAGTTAAATCTTATATCATTCATATACTCAAATGGAGTTCAAGTAAGATAAGATGCCCTTTTTGTATTCTGTTTCTGCAGAGGTATTTTATTCTCTTATTAATTTCCTGACATAAGACAAGCATGACCCTTTCTCCACTCCCTAAGGATATGATTAAAACATAGAATAATGTGCAGCAACTGCATTTTTATTCAGCAAGAAAATATTTCTTTTATTTTTAAAGTATGAAGTCTCATATAATGCTTCTCCAGGGTTTCAATTTAAACAAAAATGGATACCAAGTTTGGATCGATTGTGGGCATTCCCAGGTCAGATGGGTGTAGCTTGGCCTGATCCAGGAGTTTGCTTGGATTAATCCTTGTCTGTTGAAGGGCAGTTAGAGTTCATCAGAGTGAAGACTTCCTATGAAATCAACCATATCTAGAAATTTCTGGAATGAAACATTAAGTATTTGTGTTAGTCCGGGTAGACTAGAGGAACAAATTTAATAGACAAGCATGTGGATATAAGGGAATGGTTTATATACAAAAGGAATGGAACACTGAGAAAGCATCCCAACCCAGTCCAGTTCAAAGTCATAAGTCCGATATTAGCCCATATGCCCGATACCAGTCTATAATGTCTCCTTCTGACTCACAAAGTCACAAGTCAGGTCAGTGGGTGCAGAATGCCAGAGCTGGCAGAGGTCTCCCTATGGCTCCTCGCTTCCAGGGCTCAAGGTCCATCAACAGCATCCTGTGGTGGCAGAAGCAACTCATCGCTGGCAGGGATCCCCACATGGCCTCTCCAGCTTCAGAGGTCTGGCTCCATCAGGGCAAAGCCGTGTGGCTTCTCCTTCAGTTCCTCAGATGCTGCCATCTTGTCTTGTCCATGATTCAGCGTCTCTTAGACTAACTCCCAACAACTGGGGAAGATAGCTTCTCATCTTCACGAGGGAAATATCGTGAGATTTCCCAGAAGTCTCAGGAGAAAGCCATGCCCACACAGAGGCCTCGTTGGCTACTCAGTGGCTATCTCCAGATTAACAGGCTAGACTCCACCCCTACATCTCAATCATAAAATTAACATAAGCACATGACTGCCACAGTATTGCACTGGAAACACTTATCCTGGAGCCAGGAGAACAGTAAACTAGGGTGTAGGATCTTTATTTCAGTCCATGCTAGCACTAAGAGCTATGTGAGGTTCATGATATAAGACCCAAAACCTCAAGTTTACTAAAGGAAATTCCCATTTCTAGCAAATTTTATTAAGAACTAAATCAATAAATATTTTTGTTCCTTTTTAAATATAAATAAGTAAAATCAAGTTTGGTAATTTTTATTTAAAGAAACTATGGAGCATTTAAGACAGTCCTCTCCCATCTATCATTCTACTTTATCAACCTATCAATTTCACAGTTATAAATAAGCAACTCAAAAGTACATCTTCCATATTGTTCATCACTTAAAACTTATAAAAATGTGGGGCTGAGCCCCGGTGGCATAAGTGGTTGAGTGCAGGACTGCAGCCCACGGGCTTGGTGGTTCAAGTCCAGCAGCTGCTCTCAGGAGCAGCACTGGGTAACTTCCATGACCACCAGAGGGCAGTGATGCTTTCCCCCCAAGAAAACATAAAAATGTAAAATAATATGCATTTGAAATGTACATGATACTATTTAATATGTAAAATCATGTTGGGAAAAATCTTTGATTACATTAGAAAGCTTAAGTTTCTTTGCTGGTTATGTTTTGTATAACCTAAAAGCATTTTTCATTTTTTTTAAATATGCAAAATATACCTACTACACATTTATTATAAATAGCATGAAAATGTGTATAAAAGTGCTTTGCAGTTTTAAATGACCTTTAATAGAAAGTTTAGTTTGTTTATTTAGCTTATTGCATCAACTCAATGAGTTTAGTATGTAACTACAGAAATATATAGCCACTGTGACAAATTGTTTAAAAAATTTGACCTTTAGGATAAGATAGTTATAAATGGCATAAAATTCAACCCAGGCTTAAGCAGAAGAAAGAGATAATATTATCATATTATCATATTCTCAAGGAGCAGAGAAGCGGCTTCCAAGAGACTCAGCAGCTCAAACTATATACCCCACTTCATGTTTTCTGACTAAGCTTTAGAAAGCATCCTTCTATCCTCACTCCATCCTACCCAAGTCAGAAGATGAGTGTACGCTTCCTTTATTTCAGAAACTCCAGAAGATGTTCCCTGTGGCCTCTGGGTGGCAAAAATGGTGAAAACTTAACTATCACCAAAAAAATAGTGATTCAAATCAACTTTAAGTGGAAACAGAGGCTTGGTAATCTGCTTCCATTAAAAACCCAATGTAACAATTCTGCTTTGCTTGGAGTCTCCATCGATCAGACTCAACTTGAAAGCCACAGGTTCATTCATTCACTCATTCATCCATTCATTTATGCATTGGCTTCGAATGGATTACAGAGGCTGGACAATCACAGAGACCCTGAATGAGTAGAATCTTAACTTGCCACAAAATCCTGAAACTGGGAATGGAAATGAATCCTATCCAAATCATATGAATGAGCCTGAGAGAGATTGTCTTTTCTAGTAGAGAGCTGGAGATACATCTAATAAGAAAAGACTAAGAAAAAAAAGTAGTAGGTGGTAAAAGCAGCCAGAATCTAGTCTAGCCCTCTTCAGACTTCTCTGAGTATCACTCCATCTCTGATTGACTCTAAGAAAATATGACAATACCTCAACCAAATTAAAACCAGACCTCTCGTCAGCAGGTAGATTCCGCCTCACCAGAACTCCAGGTAGATTTTCGGAGACTATACATGTTCTGGAAGCACACACAGTATCTGTATCACACCAACTAGTGCCTTGCACCACCAACTTCCGGTTAGTAGACCAGTGCCTAACCCATAATGACCCTAGAGCACTGGCGAGTCCTACCCTGAGGCTTCAAGGTAAGCTTATTCCCTGCCTTTGGTTTTCCTCTAACCTTTCTTTCTTTGTACTATGCTATGGAATTTAAAAATTTTTAAATAAAAGTTTTCATATCATTTCTGTCCACTCTAAGTGCTATTTACCAAGTTGACTCAGCTTTTCTTCATTTGTTAAAAATATAAATAAATAAATAGCACTTTTTTTCCTGACTATACTCCTCACCTTTCAGGGCTCCCTGGGATTAATGATGAGGATGCAGGTAAAGAGTGGTAACTATGTTGAATTCTGCTTCAGAAGTTGGAGCATGAAGAAAAAGAAAATTACATATATCAAGTGCATTTTCAATACTAGTGAAACAGGAGTATTCATCTGCTATACATGGATCTTCCTCTGATCCTGTTTTAGCAGCCTCCTTTCCTGTGACTCTGACCCAGAACAGTTAGAAACACTGGACTGCAGGAGTGTCCCCTCATGTCTCTTAAAATCCAGTATAGAAAAGAGGAAAATAGGAAGATAGAGAGAGAAACACACAGAAAGGAGTGAAAGGGAGAATGGAGGTGAAAAATAAGGAAGAGCACAATATGGGGTGCAAGACAATAACTAAAATAGAATCCTTTGAAAAAATATTTTTAGAATGGCTGTGCAATTTTTTTAATGGTGTTTGCTTGAAAGTAAATCTGAAATAAAATGATCTAGAAAATGACAAATGAGAACCATAAATTATCCACACTTTCAGCAATCAGAACCTCATCCTGGGTGTCTGCAAATGATTTGTATGCCGTATGGCAAACATGCTCCATTGGGTACAATTATATGATTGTTTATTGAATAATTGCTCTCCTTGTCAGATGTTTGATTGAATGTTTGCCTGCTCCCTGCAATATTTTCACTGAGTAATTGTCTGCTGTGGGTAATACCTTCACTCAGTAATTGCTTGTTCTGAATAATATTTTCACTGAATCATTTCCCATTCAGCATATTTTATCAAACAATTTTCTTGTTATGAGTCATGTTACTATAAGTTCACAGAGAATTACTTGCTGAGTTACATATTTCCTGTATATTACCTGGAAACAGAATCTGATTTTGACTGAGTCCTTTCCCTTTACCTTTTGTAGGCGATTTAGAAATTATATAGTAACTTTCTGCTTCTAGGCTTTAGTGATGTAGAACTTTTAAACTGAATATTGTGCCAAAATTAAAGTAAAATAATGAATTTTGTGAGAGGAGATAATATAGGGAAAACTAATCAACCTTAGTGTGATGGGCACAGATGGATATTAAATTATATATGGCCAAAACTAACATGGGAATTTAATTTTAATGAGACTAATATCGACCAACCTGAATAAGCACTGGTGGTTGAAGTATGACGTAAATGTTTATATGTATATAAAAAGGGCATCTGTCTCTCTGCCATGGAGTCAGTTATGACCCATAGCTATCCTATAAGACAGAATAGAACTGCCCTTTTCTCAGTGACTTTAAGGCAACTTTCAGAGCATCTTCTGACATCCAATTCGATCTGTCCTTTCTTTCCTTTCCTTTCAAGTACCTTCTGCTTCTTCATGTCAGATATTCTTCACGTCCTCACACAGCACATGCGGTCTTCTGTGATTTGTGTTTTACACATCAAATTTGTTCTTGAAATCTGGATGAAATATACCCAAGGTCATATTTTGGCTCATACAGACTTGTTTCAATTCAGCTTCAAATTGAAATTACATAAGAGCATTGAATGGTCTTTTCCATGGTTGGCCTCTTACCTGACTTTAGCCACTGATAGTGAGCTTGTCATCATCTCTTCCCACAGAGGGAGTTAATTTTTATTCTCTGTATTTCTTCCTTTGGGGTTGCTATGGAACCCTGGTGGCATAGCGATAACTTATTGGGCTGCTAGCCACAAAGTCACCAGTTTGGAACTCTCAGTTGTTTCTCAGGAGGAAGATGAGTGAATTGCCACGGGATATTGACAAGGTGCAGTGCAGACTGGATTCAGAAAAGGTTGTGGAAAAAGGAATGTGTTGTTATATGAATCTTGGCTCAAAGGATTGAATATCAGAGAGATATTTAACTGTGTTCTATTGACTATGCAAAGGCTTTAGATTGTGTGGACCATAATAAATGATGGCTAGCATTGACAAGAAGGGGAATTCCAGAAAACTTCAGTGTGCTCATTCAGAACTTGTATATGGATCAACAGGCGGTCACTTGTGCAGAACAAGGGCACACTCCATGACTTAAAATCAGGAAAGATGTGGGTCGAGGTTGTATCCTCTCACCATACTTGCTCAATCTGTACACAGAGAAAATCGTCAGAGAAGCTGGATTATATGTAGAAGAAAATGGCATGAGGATTGGAGGAAGGCTTATCAGCCACCTGTGAGATGCAGGTGACACACTTTGCTTATTGAAAATGAGAAGGACTTGAAGCACTGACTGATGAATATCAATAATTGCAACCTGAAATATGAGTTATGATTCTATGTAAAGGAGATCAAAATCTTCACACCTGAACCAATAGGCAAAATCATGATAAATGGAGAGAAGATTGAAGTTGTTGAGGATTTTGTCTTGTTTGGATCCATGATCCAGGAACATGGAAGCGGCAGTCAAAAGGTCGTTGGATCCACTGCTGCTGGAGACCACTTTAGAGTATTGAAAAGCAGTACTTTGAGAACTAAGGCGCATCTGGCCCAAGCAATGGTATTTTCCATCGCTTCATTTGCATATGAAAGTTGGATACAAAAAAAAAAGAAGACTGAAAAAGAATTGATGCATTTGAATTGTGGTTCTGTAGAAAAAAAATTTTTAAGTACCATAGACTGTTAAAGGGACAAACAAATCTTCCTTGGAAGGTGTTCAGACCAAGTGCTCCTTAGAAGCAAGGACAGAAAGATCAAGTGATACCATATGCTCTTTCATTCCAAACATTAACATTTATTTGTTTGCTTATTTATTATTTATAATACATAGACCTCTGTCTCAAAATTAAAGAACAAGAGACAAGAGCAGAAGGGTCTTTTTGTGTTTAAGTAGAAACCCATACACCAGTTTTGCTCATTATATTGCATTTCCATGTAGGTGTTTTGGGTCAATGATAGAAATATCAACTTCCATGTAAGATACTCAGATTTGTTTCCTGGTCAACCCACCCCCAGTGCAGTCACTATCATCTATCACTGGTGGTGCATGTATTGTGATTATCCATAGACAAATTCTATTACCTTTCCATTCTATTTTTAAACACATAAAAAACAAATGTAAGCCCCATGATATTAATACTATCAAGGATGCAATTCCAGTGCATTTGGTATATCAAGAGGCCAAGACAACACAGATGTTACAATTACCTAGCAGAACTTAAAGTTAGTGCTGTGGAACGGTTGACTGGGAAATCACAAAGGGAGAAGAGCCAGATATAGGATCCGGAGCAAGCTCAGTGATTCAAAACTGAGAGATTCAAAGGGGCAGAAAAGCAAGGTCTGGCTTAGTTAGTCCAGCAAAGGAGTGCACTGGAAGTCACATCAAGAGAAGGCTCCCCAACTCCTGAACAAGGGGCCTTTATTAGGGTTACTGGTTTGTTATAGGATGACTCAGCATAAGTCTCCTATATATGTCCATCAAATAAGGAGTAAGGGTCACAAAAATGATATCTTCCCCAGGTCGGAGTCCTGATGGAAGTGTTTTTATACCATCTGACATCAAAAGGTTAGGCAGAGAGCATGCTGATTAATCCTAAACCATGTTAACTGGGCCCATTCTCCTTGCAGCCCGTTCTGTGAACCCATTCTCCTGCTTTTGTATGTGGATATATAAATAGCTATCAAAAAGGAACAAGAGTGAAAAAACAAATGGGACTACAATCATAAATATATATATATATATTTGTGAATACTTTTACATATGTTTTATATGTTCTGCAAATAAAACTGACCATATTATAGTATTCAGGAGGTAAAGTTAGTGAACATAGTCCTTCTAGCAATAGTCGCTGAAGTCTTGGTGACGTAGCGGTTACCCAGTGGTCTGCAATCTGAAAGGTTAGCAGTTCGAAACCATCCGTGTATCATAGAGAGAAAGAGAAGGCTTCCTACACCTAAAGAATTACAGTCTTGGAAACTCACAGGAGCAGTTGGAACCTGCCCTGGAGGATTGCTGTAAATCAACACTGACTCTATGCCAGTGAGCTTTTAGAGCCACAGTCTTGGTGACATCCCCCAAATGACTTTCTCCTGATGGGTCTAGTGGAAGAACGTCGGGGCAGAAGCTGATAGGATTCAACTGTAAGTGACTAGCAGGGATCATTGATACCGCCATCCTTCTGGGTATAAAGCAGTAGCAGATAGTGATAGATTTCACGTCCATCAAGAGTCACAGTGGAGTACCTCCTTTGGACTCCAGGATCCAAGATCCAAGGAGACAATGGTGAATGACATCAGAGAAGCAACAGAGTATGACAGGAGAGGAGCAGCAGCAGAACCAAGAGTCAGAGCCAGAGTCAGAATGGTGGCATTCTTAGCCGAGTGCCTTTGGGCAGGACCCTGGCAGTGGAATAGGGTACCTGTGGACAACTAATTGGGGAAGCTCGGTTTGCTGACCCCAGGAACTACAATTTAGTGCCTTTGAGCTAAGGTTTATGGTGGCGTGGTGTGCTCTTTAGAACTTCTAAAAGAAGTTCTAAAAGAAGTTCTAAAAGAGCCTGAGCAGGGCAGAGACTAAAAGAGCCTGAGCAGGGCAGAGACTAAGGTGTCATGTGCTTTAGAGGCCAAAGACCAGAAAGCAACCTGCTAGCATAGTATCCTTGTCATTTGTAATCTGCTAACTTCCTGAATAAAGCCACAAACTGTGAGCATTTTCTGGGAGTTCTCAGTAGTCATTGCAATGAATTATTAAGTCCAACTGCACAGTAGAGAATACTGTGGAAATGATGGTTGGATGGGTGTTATTGAGACATTTTGAGGTGAAGGCATGTCTTACTCCAGCCTCATAGGAAGTGACTTAGGACAATGCTGATGGGGAGTTTAATTTTCCTTCCCCTTTTTGAGGTTAAATGAGGCCAGAGGCACTTCTATGTCATTCTTTTTGGAACATCACTAAGTGCCTTGAAGAAACGAGTTGCCTGTTCTGAGGGATTAGGTCCCCAGGCTCTGGAGATATGAAGGTCAAGTGGCCTAAACTTTTCCATGAGGACAATGTCATGCATCCTATTTTGATGAAATTAGTTTGTTAGATACTGAGGTTATGATGGGTAGATTTGTTATTCCAACATGGCCACAGAAGATTGGTAGATCTGTTGTGACAGCACAGCCAATGAAGACACGGGATGAATTGAAGGACAGAGACAGGAAGGGCTCAGAGAATCCTACCCTCTCTCTTGCTTTTCCATCTTCAGACCAGCTAGCTACTTTGTTCATCCTGTGCCTCGATCTCCATGCAACACTACTCATGGGACACCTAATCTTGGACTGTGGAGCTGAGTTAAGGCTCCTTCAAGCCCTATTTCGCTATGCTCCTGGGAAATATATCTTTTGAGCTGGGGACTGTTGGACTCTGTCATCTGGCTGACTGTTGATGACCTGCTTTGCTCTTTGCTGCCTGTGACCAGATAGCCTGAATTGCTCTACAAAAGACTACTCAGTGGCCCTCAAGACTTGAAGGATGTGGCAGTCATCTGCTTATGTTAATTTTGTTATTGAAATGTAGGGGTGGAGTCTAGCCTGTTAATCTGGAGATAGCAATTGAGTAGCCAATGAGGCCTCTATGTAGGCATGGCTTTCTCCTGAGACTTCTGAGAAATCTTGCGATATTTCCCTCGTGAAGATGAAAAGCTATCTTCCTCATTGTTGGGAGTTAGTCTCAGAGGTGACGAGTCATGAAAAAGACAAGATGGCAGCGTCTGAGAAGCTGGAGGAGCCAGCAGAGAGAACACATTGCTTTGCCCTGATGGAGTCAGACCTCTGAAGCTGGAGTGGCATGCTGTGGATGGACTCTGAGCCCCGGAAGCGAGGAGCCATGGGGAGGCCCCTGCCAGCGCCAGAATTCTGCACCCACTGACTTGTGACTTTGTGAGTCTGAAGGAGACTTTGTAGACTGATTTCGGGCATATGAGTTAATATCAGACTTATGACTTTGTGCTGGACTGGATTGGGATGTCTTCTTAGTGTTACATTCCTTTTGCATATATACCTTTTCCTTATATCGATATGCATGTCCTTGAATTTGTTCTTTTAGTCTACCCAGACTAACACAAAGGACTGCCAGTCTTCTAGCTGTCTCACGCAAGTGAGTTGCACCGAGCAATTTGTACTGCTTTATAGATTTGTTAACTGATTCTTTCTTATCTTATATACCCTTATCTCTATATAAATATATAAAAAGAATTACTAGTGTCCTGGTTTTATTTCTCTAGAGAACCTTCTCTGACACAGAGGTCTTAAAAACTTTTGAGCAACCATCAAAGGTGCAACAATTGGCCTGTTCCTATCAAGAACAAAGAAGAATGAAGAAAATCAAAGATACATAGAAATAATTAACTCAGAGGAGGAATGAATAACATACTCCTAAATCTTCCAGAACTCTAAGACCTAAAGAACTTGATAGTATCTTGTTACTACTTCTAACCACTTGGAAAAGCCTTACAATAGGAATTCTTAGTAAAGTGGAAAAAAATATAGGGGAATATCAAAATAATAATGACTAGGCTTGCTAGTCAGAGAGAAGCGAACCCTTAGACCACCTGAAGACCTTAGATATTCATCAGACCTGAAAAGTATTTTATTCTTGTGGTTCAAATTTTAGTTATTTGAAGCTTATCTGATAGAGAACTGTATCAGGTGAGCAATAACACCAGTAAAGAATACTCCTTTTAGAACAACTAACTACAGGAGATCAACAAGGCATAATTTGCCCAGGGATAAAGCTCAAAAGGTAGGACAGGATAGGAGAGGATGAATGGAAATGGCAAAAAAAAAAAAGGAGAATGTTAGACGTTTGCTGTTGCAATGTGTGGATTACAACCAATGTCTTGAACTGAAGTGTGTATGAATTGTTGAATGGAAAATCTATTTGCTCTGTAACTTTCACACAGATCAAAGATAATATCTAGAATAAATAAATAATGAAAATAAATCTTAAAGGAAACAAAAATAACAGCTATGGAACATTTTTCTTTCAGAAATATTTTGTAATTCAACTGCTGAACAAAGCCTTATCATTTATATGAAGCAAATGCACAATTAGGGTTCTGATCCAATACGCATACACAATGGAATTAAAATTACTCCCATGTTTATTGGAAATGTTTATTTTGTGTTTTAATATTTGAATTTCCATTAAGAATGCAAAAGACTTTACTATTATAGCTAATTTGACAGGGAAGTGGCAGGAGCCATGTCATGCTAATTCTGGAGACAAACGTGTCTTCAGGGTGCCATGATCATTTGGTTTCAACAACATCTATTCATGTCCAATTTTTAAGGAGTTCTCAATCCTTAAATGTATATTGATGTGAGGAAAATCCAGTGCATAAAAGCATATACTATATATCGCAAATATAGAACATTCTGGAAAAGATATGGAGACAATAGAAAGACCAATGGTTGCCTGAGTGTTAAGGGAAGAGGAAGAGATGAATATGTGTCAAAGCACATGCTTTGGAATTGTGAAATTATCCCGAGGTAATGGTGGCTACATCACAGTATACATTTGTGAACATATTTATAAACCTATAAAACACAAAAAAGGAAGCTGTAATATAAACTATGGACTTTAGTTTGTAATAATATATCATCATATTGATTCATTAATTCTAACAAATGTACTACAATATATAAAATGCCAATAATAAAAGAAATTGCTAATAGAGATGAAAGAGGTAAATAATAACACGGTAATTTCTGTATAGACTTTTTTGTTTCATTTTGTGGGGGACAAATGGCTCCAATAGGAGAACGGGAGCTGGGAGGAAGGAAGATGGGGTGGGGGGGTGACCAACCCAAGGACAAGGGAATAACAAGTGAGTTAAAATCAATGGAAGGAAGTTCATAAGTTCATAGGGCTCAATCAAGAGAAATGTCCCAGTGAATAATCACTTAGCCTGAATGAAGGCCAAACATGATGGTGTGACAAGAAGGAAGTAAGAAGGAACTAGAGAAAAGAACTGGAACATAAAGGACATTTATAGAGGCCTAAATACAAGCATGGACATTTGTAAATATATGTATAATGAAAGGAGAATAGAACTTTGTAATCACATCCAAACATTAAGAACTAAGGTTGCTTCACCTATTGATGGGCTTTGGGTACCAATCTGTACTCCCCCTTATTTATAATGATATCATTTTAGTTCTTTGATGCCTAACACTGGATCCCTTCAACACATTGTGGTCACACAGGCTGGTGTGCTTCTTCCATGTGGGCTTTTTTGCTTCTGAGCTGGATGGCCGCTTGTTTACTCAAGCCTTTAAGACCCCAGATGCTATATCTTCTGATAGCTGGGCACCATCAGCTTTCTTCACCACATTTGCTTATGCATACACTTGTCATCAGTGATCATATCAGGAAAGTGTGCATGCAATGTTATGGTTTTTAGTTCTTAAACCCTGATAACTGATCCCTTTGACAACTCATGGTCCACATGATGGTGTGCTTCATCCATGTGGGCTTTGTTGCTTCTGAGCTGGATGGCCGCTTGTTTACTCAATCCTTTAAGACCCCAGACGCTACATCTTTTGATTGCCGGGCACCGTCAGCTTTCTTCACCACATTGCTTATGCACATTTTTATGTTCAGTGATCATGTAGGGAAAGTGAGCATCATGGAATGTCAATTTAATAAAACAAAGTGTTCTTGCATTTAAGAAGTACTTGAGTGGAGGTCCAATGCCCATCTGCTGTTCTACTACTAAGCCTATATATATAAGTTTGCTGATCTATTTCCCCCATTGTCACATATAAATATATGCACCTATGTACCTGTCTCTATTTAAACCTCTATAAATCCTTTTTACCCCCAGTTCTTTCTTCTATTTCCTTTTACTTCCCTCTTGTCCCACTATCATACTCAGCCTCCACTGGGTTTCAGTATTTTCTCTCTGTTACATTACCCTTGGTCAATCTCTACTGGTCTTCTCTCAACCACCTTGTCTCTAATTTTGGATCAATTGGTATACCTTTATCTCTGGTCTGGTCAACACCATCTTCTTTCCCCCTCCTCCCCTTCTCCCATGGCCCGCACCCTGGAACCATCAGTCCCGTCATTTTCGCCTCCAGACTGTTCATCCAGCCTATCTTATCTAGATAGATCTGCAAAGGTAACAATATGTACCCAAAAAAGACTTCCTAAAATGAAGCAACCAAAGAAAATAAAACAATGATAACAACAAAACCCCCAATGTAGTACATATATATAAATATATATGTAAAAAAATAACAATATGAAAACATGTAAGTAATTCAAGGTCTGTTCATTGACCTCCAGGAGTGTCCCCTGGTTGAGCCAGGTGAAGCAACATCCTCTTACAGAAGGGTTACAGGGAGGAGATGAGCCAGTTAAAGTACAGTGTAGTAACAACTAAACATGCATCTTTCCTCTAGTTCTCAAATGCTTCCTCACACCCACTATCATGCTTTCAGTTCTACCAGACAAGCCTGACTAGAACAGGGGATGTACATTGGAGGTGGTCACATGGGGAACTTAGGGTAGATATTCCCTCAGGATGAGTGATGGGAGTGGTGAGACTGGGAGGGTGGAGGGATGGTAGAGTAGAACAGAGGAACTAATTTCAGGGATCTACATATAACCTCTTCGCTGGGGCATGGCCAACAGGGAAGTGAGTGAAGGGACACATTGGACAGTATATGATATGAAATAACAATTTGTAAATTATTAAAGGTTCATGGAGGGTAGGAAGGAAGAGAAATATGGGGAGCTGGAACTGGGAGCCTAAGTGGAGGGAGGATATTTTGAGAGTGATGATGGCAACAAGTGTGCAAATGAGATCTGCATACAATTGATGTATGTATGGATCGTGAGGGGAGGTGTGTGAGCACCCAATAAAATGATTCATTTAAAAAAAGGGGGAAGGGGATAGCTTTTTTTTTAAAGAGGAGCTTATACCAAGGGCTCAAATGGAAAATGTTTGGAAATGTATGTGGCAACATGTATGCAAATGTGCTTGATACAGATGATGTACTGAATGTTATAATAGCTGTAAGAGCCCTCAATAAAATTATTTTAAAAATAAATAAATTTTTAAAAAGAACTAAGCTTGCAGATGAATATCAGGCCTCAACTCAAGTATTCCCTTAACACAAGAACACTTTGTTCTAACAATCCAGTGTTCTGTGATGCTCACCTTCCTGACATGATCACTGAAGACAAAATGAGTGCATAAACAAATGTGGTGAAGAATGTTGATGGTGTCCAGTCATCCAAAGATATAGCATCTGGGGTCTTAAAGGTTTGAAGATAAACAAGAAACTATCTATATGAGAAGCAACAAAGCCCACATGGAAGAAGTACACAAGCCTGTGTGATCATGAGGTGTCGATGTCAGGCATCTCACACCCAGAATAAAATCATACCCAACATGAATGGGGGAGAGGGGCATGGAGCAGAGACCCAAGGCCCATCTGTAGACAACTGAACATTCCCTCACAGAGGGATCACAGGGAAGAGATGAAGCCAGTCAGGGTACATTATAGCACCAATGAAACACACAAATTTCCTCTAACTCTTTGGTGCTTCCTTCACCCCACTATCATGACCTCAATTCTACCTTAAAAATCATATTAGACCAGAATATGCACACTGTTACAGACAAGAGCCCTCAGCATAGGGAAGCCAAGATAGATAAACCACTCAGGACCAAAAATGAGAGTAGAGATACCAGGAGGATTGGGGGAGGGGGAGGGAGAAAGGGGAAATCGATCATAAGGATCAAACTAGAACCCCCTCCCAGGGGGATGAATAATGGAAAAGTGGGTGATAGGTGACAGAGGACAATGGAATATATAGAAGAAACCATCTATAACTTGTTAAGGGTATTGGAGGGAGATAGGGGGGAGGGAGGGGGAAGAAATGGGGAGCTGATATCAGGGGCTCAAATGGGAAGAGAATGCGTTAAAATGATGATGATGGAATGTGTGCAAATGTCCTTGACATGTTGGAAGAATGTATGGCATGTGATAAGGGATGTGAAGGTCCCTAATAAAAGTATTTTTAAAATAAAAATGAACTAAAATGAAAATGACCTTACAATGATTTCTGGGAAATTCAATAGAAATAGTCATTTTCCTATTGTGTGTTAGTGCTTTTTGTTTTTTAGATGAATTAGGTGCTTTCATGCAAATGAAGCATATTAAAAATGGTGCAAACATTGCTGTATAGTTAAAATTGGCTTCCTTGTATGAAATGGATTTAAAATTAAAATGTAAAACAGAAAGTAAACAAGTTATTTCAAATGTTTTATAAATCATAAAATCACTTCAGGGTACAGAAAAGTTGCTAATACATTAGCCAGCAGTTGAAATCACTTGCTAAAATCTAAAGAGAAAAGTTTTAAATACATGAAGACATTGCCAAATGAGCAGACCTTGCATAAGTTGCTGGGGGATGAATTCTAAATTTTTAAAAAAGACTTGAAAAGTATACAAAGTAGAAAAAGTATATAAGCTTCAAAACCAGAAAAACTTTTTGAAAAAATTCCAAGATATGAAAAAAAGCCTAACCTCTAAAGAAGATTCAGAAACAAAATTATGTTGCATAAAACTTACCAGAACATGAAAAATCACAACAAATTTACAAATCCATCCTACATTAAAACCATGGGCTTTTGGAATAACTGAGGTACACAGTGTTATTCCATCCATGAACACACATACATTTGTTCCTTCTGGGAAAATCACAGATTTTTTTTGGGGGGGGGCGGCGGGCATCACTGCCCTCAGGTGGTGGGAGTAGGAGGCCCAGCCTTTGCTCCGTGGAGCTGGAATAGAACCTCCATCCCAGTGGGCCGCAGTCCCGCGCACAGCCACTACGCCACTGGGGCTCAGCCTTGTGGTTTTTTGTTTTTTGTTTTTTTTTTTTAAATCACAGATTTTTAAAAAATTATTATTAATTGGGAGTTAATACATATATCATGCCCTAGTTCAATCACTATACAACTGCTACCACAGACAGTTTACATTCGTTTCCTTCCTAGATTCCTTGACATTGGCTCCCTTTTGCCCTCCCCCCACCACCATTGTATCACGCTCCACCCCCGAAACTTTATTCTACTTGCTCTCCCTATAAGTTCACCAATCCTGGGTTTCATATACTCAAAACATATAACACAACTTCAAAAGAGTGAGTCCAGTGATTCAGCATTTCTGAGATAAACCCTAATACGAACAAAAAGCAAACAAAATACAGAAAATGTTGAAAATCAGATCAGGTCCAATGTGCTTCAGAGAGGGGCTCAACTGACAAAGTTCTAACTGTTCAAGTCAGGTTTCACCCTTTGATCTTCTACCCTCATCTCTTCAATGCACTCTGTTTAGTAACCAGTTTCCTCTGGTCCCACAAATATGGATAGAGGAAGATTACCCGAAGTTTAGATCCTATGAAGTCCCTGCAACTGTATCTTGGGCTCCCACTGTCATCCATAACCTTCTGCAAACCAGAGTCTCACAATTTAGGCTCGAATGCTAATCCCTCTTTCAACTTTGGATGGTATGATTTACAGTGACAGGTAATGCCACGCTTCCTCTGTGGGGACTTAGTTGACATCTGAGATGGCTAATTGTTTGGAGATTAGTCTTTAAGACCGCAAATGCTTCTTTATCTGATATCTGGAAACCATCTAATTTTTTTACCACATTTTGCTGTGGCACCCAGATTTTCTGTGCTACCTTCCTGAAGACAAGTATCAAGCAGGAGCATGATGTAAGAACTAGTTTTTCCTAAATCGAAGCTACGATTTAATGCCAGCCCCCAAACCCATTCCTCGATCTTTTTGTTTGTTTGCTTGCTTGCTTGCTTTATCTCTGCCTTAGGCTTCCTTTCAAAACTTTTTTGTTAATTGATGGTAGTCTTATTGATCATTACCCATAGCATAATGACCTTCCATTAATATTGTCTTTGATTAGCCCCTAGTACTAATTCTTAAAGCCCTGTTGAGGGATGGAGAGTAAATCTAAGTGGGCTCAATCCCTACCATGCTAACTGAATTATTCACTTGTACAGAATCAATCCTTTCATGTGGAAGCTATTACACAAAACAATGGGGGTTAATTAAGAAAATTTATGATAATAATCCATATGAATGTCAGGCACAGGTTTGCCAGAATAATACATATCTTAATACATCGATGTAACAAGACAATGTTTGTTCGCCTGCCAAGAATTCATGGATTTTGTTCAAATACCTCGTATTTTCAAACTCAGGTTACAAGTGTGTCAGGTTACAAGTCCAGTTCACCCAATGCAGTTTCCGCATCGAGTCTCACTGATGCAGTCTCTGGAGCAGGCCATGCACCTGGAAGATCCAGAATTCAGTGTCTCAGCACCTGGCCTGAGTCCCTAGAATTCACCCAGAAGCCAAGGTCAATGTGACCCAATCCATGCATAGCACTAAAAAAACTCCCCCACCATCAGGTCCCCAAAGCATTATCAGTCATTCTTTCCCCCAACTGGAGGTCAGTCCTCCCTCATTTCCTACCAGCAAGCACATATATGTGGTCCTTCAGGTGTGTTTGCTCCCTTCCCCCTCTCCTGACTTGTTTTTCTATTATTATCTCTTATCCTTCTGATAGGGCTGTCTACTTCTCCAGGACTACCTCATCCTAGACTTACAGGAAAGCCCCTCAATAGACATCATTCCCTTCCCTTTCATTGACCATTTGATCCCAACTGATGTAAAGTGCCCTCTGGCAAAAGTGGCCTTCAAATAGCTTCCCCAGAGTGGATGTTGTATGGTTCATGAGAACTGGTCAGGCTCTCTACTTGGCCACCCGGCCCTCTGGCCAACAGACGAGATGCCCTACAAGACTGAGCTGGTACCAGTTCTGCTGCTTGTTCCACAGCAGTGAACTCACCTAGTATTTGTCCTTTTATGATTGACTAACTTCAGTTAGCATAAGGTCTTCCAGATCCCATCAGTCTCGAAGTGTTTCATCGTTTAATTGCTGTTTTGGGGGGATGCGTAGTATTCCATCGGAAACATTTATCAGAGGTTTTTTTTTTTTTTAATCCCTTCTTCATTTGATGGGAATTTAGGCTGTTTCCAACTTTTCGCTATTTTGTACTGTGCTTCAATGAACATGGGGTAGCATATGTATGTTCGTGATCTGTTTCTTATTTATTTGGGGTATATTCCCAGGGCGTTGCTGGGTCATATGGTATTTTAATTGCCATCTGTTTTGGAATGGGCATATCACTTTGCATTGTATGCATTTATAAGGCCACCAGCAGTGGATAAAGTAGCAATCACCCCAGCCTCTCCAGTATTTGTTGTTCTCGATTTTTTAATTGAGCTACAGTTATGGGTATTTCATGGTTGTATTAACTTGCATTTCCCGGATGGCTAATTTCCTCATTTTTTTATTAGTCAGGTAAGTGTGGTACTTTGTGAATACTCTCTTCAGGTCCTTTGCCCACCTTCTCAAAGGATAATTGATTTTTTTTCTTGTAATATACAGTAGTTTTGGATAATTAGTCCTTTATCATTACTAAATATCGTTTCCCAAGGTGTGGGCTCAATCTTTACTCTTTTAATGAAGTCTTTTGATGTATACAAGTGTTTTCTTTGTAATGGGTCTTTCACAGAGTGTGTTTTCTTTGCTATCTTTGAAAGCCCATTTATTCCCTGCAGTAGAGCACTAATATTTGTTCCAGTTTTCTCATTAATGATCCTGATAGCTTTGGGTTTTACATTTACGTCTCTGATCCACCTTGAGTTGGTTTGTGTGACTGGGGTAAGATATGGATATTTTTCATTCTTCTGTAGGTGGATATCCAGTTTTTCCAGCACCATTTTCTGAAGAATGTAACTGCTTTCCACTTAATTTGGGGGCGGGGGGAGATGTTTCTACGCAGATGTTTCTACGCAGAAACATCAGATGTTTCTACGCAGATGGTCTTATTCCTGGATGTTCAGTCTTGATCCATGGGTCTGGGTATCTATTATTATACCAGGCCTTTTTGACCACTGTGGCCACATGGTAAGTTTTGAAATCAGGTAGAACCAGACCACCTACTTTCTTCTCCTTTTTGAGGAGTCTTTTGCCTATCACGGGCTTCTTCCCTCTCTATACAAAGTTCATGAACATTTTTCCCTTTATTTAAAGAATGATTCTGGAATTTGGATCAGGGTTGACTTGAATTCATTGTTTGCTTTAGATAGTATTGGCATTTTCACACTATTGAGTCTTCTGATATCCACAAACGTGGGATAGTCTTCTATTTCTGTAGATCCTTTTTGTTGCTGTTGTTGTTGTTGTGTTGTTGTTGTTGTTGTTGTTGTTTTAGTCACAGGTTTTAAGAGGGTTCTTTTCCGATTCAACAGAACCTTACTCTTTGGGCTAAAATTACCCACCACCATTCAATGGATTCCAGTACATACACTTCTTTGTGTTCCAGAAAGATGAACTGGATTTTTCCCTCCTTAGTCTGAGGTATAGAAGATTACCCATGGGATTGCCAACCCTCAGGTCAGCAGTTCGAGTCCACTTGCCTTGCCATGGGAGAAAGATGAAGGCTTCTGCTCCGATAAAGATTTAAAATCTCAGAAAGTCACAGGGGTCACTATGAGTCAAAAGTGAATCGAGGGCAGTAAATAGATTTGTTCCTAAGTAACTCTGTATATGCAAGTGCTAAGCACACTGCTGCTAATTGAAAGCTCAGAGATTTGGCCCACTAGACACTCCACAAGAGAAAGTTGTGGCAGGCTGCTTCCCTAGAGATTTACAGCCTTTGAAATCATAGGGCAGCTCCATTCTGTCCATAATAGCAATGGTTTGCTGTTTTGCTTTGTTTTCCCCAATTGAATATGTTCCTTTTCATCACAAAGTTAATTTAACAGAGTTAATTGATGGAATGAGTTTGTCTTTCTAATCTTACTGTCTGGGAAGCTCCACTGATCTCCCCAATTATCTTGAGCATGGGACTAAAAGGCATAAAACTAATAGTACAAATGTGTCTCTGCACTCAGATATAAAGCTATTTTACTACTTCCTTTCAATTCTAGAGACTGTTCTATTTGAATCGCACCATCTCCACCCCCACCCCAAATTCATTTTCTTCTTGAGTGTTTTAAACTTCCTCATATCATTTTGAATAACATTTCATTTATAATCCAGGTATCACCAAGAAGCAGGATATTATTGAAACTTTAATCTGATAAACCCCATATAAATCTTATTAGATTAGGTATTGAGAAACATTGTTAGAGGCTATATAAAGTGAAGAAAGACTGATTCATTTTGCCTTTTAAAGAGGGAGAATATCCAAACTTAATTCTGTCCCCAATCTAAGAACAATCTGTTCTTTTTACAGAGCCCACGGGATCCTCCCCCTCCCGAGAAGATCACTAAAGATATGGGTGCTATAGCAAAGTATGGTGTTCGATGATCAGAAAGAATAGCAGGTAGAATTTTAAAGACTTATCATCAAACAACAGTCCTCCAAGTGAGGCATCCTTGGAGTCCACATGGAAGAAATGCCCCAGCCTGTGTCATCCAAAGGTTGCAAATAATAAAACCCACATCGAAAAGAAGAGATCAGTATCAGAGCTTAAGTTCTGTGCAGAGCTGAGTTTCTGGACACCCAGTTTGCAACAGGCACTGGATCACAGTGGTAGCGCCAAATCCACATGCAGTCTTTCCACCTGCATTCAGTGAATCCTTCTGATATATATAGTCTTGCTATCAGTCACAGACCGTTGTCAAGACAGTCGTGGCAGATGTAGTTCCTTAAAATGTAACATCTTCACGTTTGAGCTTCCTTTTGACCCATTTTAAGGCTGTTTCAGCATTTACTCTTTTCTGCTTTATTGAGCTTTTCCTTCTGTCTTGTTTGGTCATGGTTCTCAGGTTTGTTTGTTTGCTTGCTTGCTTCCTGTTTGTGTTTTGTACAATTTTTAAGCCTATTAAACCCAGGTAAATCTATAGAGATAGTAAACAAATTAGTAACTACTCAGGGCAATGGCAGGGAAGGTTAGGGAGTTATGGGGAATTAGCAACAATACATAGCTTTGAAAAAAAAAACCATGCTTATAAGGTACTGCCTCATATAGTATGGACCCTTGAGTTTGCTCCCATCTTTTCTTTGGTGATCTTTATAGTATTGGGTACTGGATCAATCTAGTGTAAGTTTTTGTATATTGCAAAATATATGAACTGTTTCTTTTTTTCTGCAAATACATAGCCAGTTTTACTAGTAATATTTGTTAGATACTATCTCTTTCCAGTTTAATGGGTTGTGTTATTTGTCAGAGACCAGAACTGGATAGATTCACTTCTGGATGCTTTATTCTATTCCATTAGCCCTTGTGTCCTTCATTGTATCCATAGGATGTTGTTTTAGATATTCTGGTTTTGAAGATTTTCAGAGTAAATATGATGTCTCCTACTTTGTTTTCCTTTTGAAACAATGCTTTGCTTTACCACAATCTCTCCATTCCCTATACAGTTGCACATTGGTTTTTTTCATTTTTTTAAACAATAATGATATAACCCAAACAAGAATTACATTATATCACTTTGCATAGTATTGACATTGTCCCAAAGTTCAGTTTTCCTATTCATGAGTGTGGAATTTTTCCCCATTTATTTAATTCCCTTTTGATCTTGAAGTGTTTTGTAGTTTTCTTTTATATGCACTTGATTATCTATTTGTATTTATTCACAAGTACTTCATTTTTGTGTGGCTTTTTAAAATGGTATTTTTTTCATGATTTTTTTAGAGCTCTCTTTGTTCGTGTAGATGATTTCAACTGATTTTTCTGTTTGTTTGAAATTATCTTTTGTCACAAAAGAATTGAATTCCATTTCATTTACACATTTTCTCCTTTCTAACAACCCAGACTAGTGTTTAAATCTGATGGGCAAGAAATCTAGATGGTTTTTAAGGCTGTGACATTCTCTTTTTAAAATAACTATATTTTATTGTTGTATGTCTTTTTAATCTGTATAATATAACACACAAAGAAAAGCATACTTTAGATATTTGCAAAGCCCATCACAACAGAGCAATAGCTGTCTTCCAGTAAGTTCAATGCCATTCTCCTTCCCATGTGTGTGGTTCATTCTTCTTCTTCTCTGCCAAGAAGCTGAGTTTTCTTTTACTTCCACTTCTCTCCTCCCCTCCTTGTCTTTTCCCTCTTGCCCTACTCTGATCTCGTAATAGTCTTCAAAGTCTTTTTCATTGGCATGAAAATTCTGTTTTTATTTTTTTCCTTTATAATAATGATGTCTTAAATACTTTTTTTCTAATTGTTTTAGGTGATGTGTTAAGGTGGTTACTCTTTCTTCCTTTATGATGTGTGCACTTATTATATTTTAATATAATAATGCAGATAACAATGCTTTGTCTGTGTCACAGAGATTCTTTTATGCTCTTTTTTGTTCTTATTTATTTCAAAGAATTTTTAAGTTGTGTCCTTGGTTTCTCCAATTACTCAGTAATTTTAAAGTAAGATGTTATTCACTTTACATGTATTTGCTATTTACTTTTTAATTTTTGGTTGATTGTCCTATGAAAGATTTCTAATTTGACAGCATTTTTATCTGCAAAAGTGGTTCGTAGTCTCTCAATTTAGAAAGACATACAGGGGCTGACTTCATTGCTTAGCATATGACCCTTTATGGAGTATGTTCAATGTGCACTTAAAAAAATGTGTCATTAGTGGAATACTCTGAATGTGTTGGGCCAAATTGATTGTATTGCTAATTCTATAATTTTTTTATTTAATTCTAGTTGATCTGTCTTTGTTCAAAGATGAAGTATTAAAGACTCCTAGTATTATACAATCATGGTCTATTTGTCTCTTCAATGCTATAATAGTTTGAATAATGTATCTTGAAGGTCTTTTCTTGGGTGCATAAATGTTTGTTAAGGTTATGCTTTCTTGTTCATTATGGCTTCACATTATATAATAACCTTCTTTATTCAATTTCTACTCTGTTCCCTCTATTTTTAATTCATTGGAGATTGCTACCTTTGAATTGTTTTTATATTACTTTATGTATTACTTAAACAGGATGAATTCTCACAAAGAAGTCTTCTTACATGATGATTTTAGTTTTCTATCTGTTGTTGATTCTCCATCCAAAGAAATTCCTTTAGTTATTTTCTTGAAAGACTTGTCTTGTTTTCACAAATTCATTTAGTCTTTTCTTTGACTGAAAATGATTTAATTCTATATCATATTTGAGGGATAATGTTGCTGAATATATGAATGTTGATTGACAAAGCTTTTTGTTGCTTGCACGGTTTTTATAAAAGTAATCTGAGCTTATCTTTACTGGTTTGCCTGCCTAGATAATTATCATTTTTCCCATATTTCTATCAGGGTTCTTTCTTTTTCTTTGATGTTAGGAAGTTTGACTATGATGTGCCATGATTTTATTTAGGAATCAATTCTGCTTATGGCTTCTAAGATAGATTTCTGTTTTGTGGTAATAATAGGCAAATTATCTTTAAATAATTCTTCAACTCTTTTCTTGTTAATTAAGTTTTCTTCTTTCTGTTCTGGGATGTTTATGAAAAGTTACTTTTTTAAATAGTATCCCATAGAATTCTTAGGTTGTCATCATTTATATTGTGTTTTTAATTGCTTGTTCTTTTATTTTGGTCTCAACAGATTTGTCCTTGAGAGTACTGATTCATATTCCCATGAATATGGGACTTATTCTTCAAAAAATGACTTAGTCTTATTCTTTCAAAAAATGTTATGCAATTCTAACATCTTAGTGTTTGCCTTTTAAATTTCTATTTGAGGTTGGTGAATTATTCTTAGCTTTTCATTTATTTTGTCAGTTTGATCTTGTAGTATTTTCCTGAGTTGTTCTGTATTCTCTTGTATTTTCTATATTTCTGTATATTTTAAAAATTTTATTTGAATCAGGTAAACTCCTTCATAGGAAAATCTAAAACTTCAATTTTGTCTAAGACCTTCTCTGAATTCACATCAACATGTATTATAGTAAGTTGAAATATTTTCCTTGTTTGTGAATATATGCAGAGAATAGCACTGTTATTTTTATCTCTGGCTTAACAGCACTCTATGCACACCTGTTGTATGCATATCCTGAGGAGTAGGGACATTGACATATACTGAGCATGTGCTAGTGGCAGGAAACCATCAAATAATGCTCCTGTAAATGTCCTGTTCTCAGGGTCAGCTCCTGTGTTTTCTAAAGTATAGAAATAGTAAGAAAATGGAAGACAGAAATGAGAGAGAAAGATAAAGAAGTACATGACAGTACAAAATATCATGGGTTGTCACTCACAATAATGGTGACAGAGGATAAGCAGTGCCCCTCGGGGGACAGTGAACCCTACCATCCACAGAAGCAGTTGAGAAAAGTGTAGTTCCACACTTTTTGTGATCAAAAAGAGAGATAAAGGAAAAAAGGGAATACATGAAATAAAAAATGCAGAGAGATTTTGGGAATAAAGAACTAAGAAGGAAGAGAACAATTCAAAATTCCACATCCTTGCTTTTTCTCCTACTTCAATTGTATCTTGAAAAATAAATAAATAATCATTTGCATTAAGTTAATTCCTGCTCATAATGATCCTCTTCCAGGTTTTGAAGACTATACATCTTTTATTTTTCTTATCTTTTTCTAACTGGAGAGAGTGCTAGTGCAGTCCCCCACTACTACAAATTAGGCAGTTGAGCCTCCCACATTTAGGGAAATTGTGGGGGATAGCACACCCAGAGTGTGATGAATAAGCCTCGCCCTGGGAAAACCACCTTTGTGATCATGGTATCTCCCCTACCAGGTAAGTATAAGACTATATATCTTTCTGGAAACAGAAAATCTTATTATTCTCCCAAGAGTGGCTGATGTATTTGAACTGATGACCTGAAGGCTACTAGGCCATTATTTATCCCACAGCACTTCTAGGATTCCTTGTAAAATTTATAGAAATAATAAAATTCAAGTTTCCCCTTTAAATGACTATCCAGTTACTTTGTTCTCCCCAGCACTTTACCACCATATATGATATGATATAAGATAGATATATTTGCTATCCTATATATATATACTTGCCATTATATATATATATTTGCTGCTCAATATATACCCATTTTTAAGTAGCTCCCTTTAAAATGTGTAATGATCAATATATTTCTTAAAGTGTTCATTTACGGTAGATGCTATGATCTGATATGCAAATGTCCTTTTCAACCTGTGTGCATTTTAAGAGATAACTTTTCAGAAAATAAATCTATAGAAGAACTCTTCCTCATACAGTCCTTATTTGCTTTCCAGAATCGGATAGTATGCAATAACTGTTGAATATATAAATGTATATACCATACCTCTTTGACTTCCTTCAGGTCAACCTTCATGATTCATCCCAGATCTGGATCAATGGGTTGACTCATAAGACTGCTCTGCAACTATGCTAAGGTTCAATTTTCTCCTTCTACTCAGTCATGCTTCCTGAAATATTCCCCAGAATTTATCCTAATAAAGTGCCAAGTAACTTTTTGCCTATAAATGCAACAGCCTATTTCCCAGAAAATCCAACTAAAACAGTATTTCATGTCAACAATTGTTCCTTAAAGGAAATCTATGAAACTGAACTTTATGTATTCACTGGTAAGGTAGTTGTTAGAAGGGGCCACAGTTGGGTAGTGAAGAGCCTAGAGCCCAAAGGGAGATGCCTGCTAGCTCCATGTGGCAGTCTGGTGTCAATTTGAGGATTAAGAGTGTAGGAGTGGAGTCTATCCTGTCAATTTGGAGATAGCCAATGAGACCTCTGTGTGGGCATGGCTTTATCCCGAGAATTCTGGAAAATCTGATCCTATTTTGCCATTGGAGGTGAGAGACTCCCAACTCAGTCTCTTGGAGATGCTCTACTAACAAGACACGAGGCTGACTCCCCGTGAGACATCCTGGAGGATAAACCACATGGGCTTACCCTGATGAAACCAGATCTCTGATGTCAAAAGAGCCACATGAGACTCCTCCCAGTGCTGAGAAGCTTGAGAAGTCACAAAGAGGTCCTTGGCAGCACTGAGATGCTTCCACCGCTACTGGATACTGCTGATAGACCCTGAGCCCTGAAAACTGGACGAGCCATGGGGAGCCCCCTCCCGTGCTGAGATATTTCTATCATCACTGGATACACAAGACTCTACATCCACTGGCCTTTGTTCTGGTGTCATGGCATGCGCTTTGTGAGTCCGAAGAGGACTTATAGATTGGAATCGGACATATGAGCTAATACAGGACTTGTGACCTTGGACTGGACTAGGCTAGGATGTTTTCTCAATGTTAAGTTGTTCTTGTAGCTAAACCTCTTTCTTGTGCTTGCTTTGGCAGCACATATACTATAAACCTCTTCCTTATGCACAGAAGAGTTTCTATGAATTTGTTTCTCTAGTCTACCTGGACAGACACACTCCGTTATGTTAAACCCTCTAAAGTTAAGTACAAAGTGAGTGATCAAGAAAATACAAGAAAATTATGAAATTTCCTTTTCTTAGCAGTTATAAAAGCAGGTTTAGTTTCTTGGTGCAAAGTGGTTAACATAGTTCTTTCTAAAGTATAACACAGGCTAGATGGTTTCTCTCTTTTTTTTTCAAGCAACCACTTAATATTAAAATTGATGTCCAGTTTGGGATAAAAGATATGCTACTTTCGATCAGAAGTACAATAAAATTCTCAGGAAATTTGCTTGGGGTATTTCTTGGTACAAGGACTTTTTATTGTGGGCAGGTATCATCTCCCATACATCTTAAACCTACATTTTGGAACTATTTTCATTTTAGCACTTGATCTAATAAGACTATTAAATGCTTATCATCAATTATAACCCTGTGCTAAAGGTACAGATCTGTCACTTAACAGGGATTCCTTAATAGTGACCATCAACATTTTATTAAAATAAATGATAATGTGTTCCCCCTGACAAGCAAGAAGTTCTCTGTATTATCCAGGACTCCTTATAAATGGATGTGTACCTGAAACTCCTAAAGGTAAAATTAAAACATGCACATTCTCACACCAGCTGTATTGATCAAAGTGACAATGTGGCCATTTTTCTTACAGCTTAAAATGGCACATTGGTGATAATGACTTTAATCTCTGTTTTATTACACCATAAGATTTTTGAACTGATGGTGTAATTTTGAAGTCAGTCTTTATTTATAGTCATAGATCTCCAACAATGTGATAATTTGTCATTCATAAAAAGCAAAGTAGACTACTCACAGATTGCACCAAATCCTCAAGTTGAAAGAAATGGAATTAGAAATCGAAGTTGTTAATTTCCTCTCAAACTTTTAAAGTCATTTTTAGAATATCATGTAAATAAGTTAATTCCTTTTTAAAAAACTAGTTTCCAAGAACAGGCTCTTGACATAGACAGTATATGTAGGTATAAAGGTCATTCATGAATGTATTAGGCCAACATTTAATTATCTTCTCTGCTATAATATGGGTTCTATGAGCTATAAAATGAAGCTGCTGAAAATAAAATATAAAGCTATAAGAACACTATGGCATTGTAATAATTGCAATGTCGTCTAACCAAATCTAACTTCCCACGTGGGAAGGAGAATCAAAATTCATGCAAAGACATCACCCTTCAACTTAAAAAGCAACAACAATTCTGACTAATAATACCTCCTATGATGATCTGTGATGAGTCCTGATTGCACAGTGGTGATGCATTGGGCGCTATTCACCAGGTCCACAGTGGAAACCATGAGTCACCCCATTATGGAAAGAAGGGGATTTCTACCCTGGTAGAGTGACAGTCTTGGAAACCCACAGGGGCAGTTGTACCCTGTCAAGTAGGGGTCACTATGAGTCAGAATAACTTGATGGCAATGTTCTGTATCGTGTTCTATTTCCCTGCTAGGTTCAATCACTTGTTGCAATGGTCGCACAGAATCTGCAGATGATACATACAATGAGGAGATGTTGTCGGCAAGTAGGAGTTTACAAGGAGCATTGTGATTACATTGAAGTGCCCACTGCAAAATTAGCCACTCAAAACCATGAGCTGCTCCATGGGAGAAAGATGGGGTTCCTGCTCCACTGCGGCAGTTCTACTCTGTCCTACAGGATTACAGGAGCAGGTTATAATTCAAGATCCGAAATGATCAGTGATAGAGGCCTTGAATGAGGACAGCTTCTTCACAGTCAATGACACAAGCACTCAGGCATCACTCTCTCTGCTCCTCAATTTCCTTCCTGAAGACCCCCGGCTAACCCCCACTGGAGGCTGGGAAACCCACCTATCTGGCCTGTGCTGGTCTCCTGACACTGCTGCCTGTGTAGTCTCTGGCACCACCTTTTCTCTGCTTGTCTGTCTCTTTTACTCAGGAGATTGAGTCTTTGGATTTTGGATGGAAAAGATGTGCTCAACTTCTGACTCTTCGTGAGGGTAATAATATCTCCTTTTCTGCCTCTAAGATGTCTTATTTTAAACAAGATTTATGGAAAAACTGACTAAACCTCACAAAAGGATTCCATTAACCTTATTTGCATTCCTCATTTATATTATCTGCAAGGTATCCAATCCTCTTGACCAGACACAAGCACCTCACATTTGCATTTTCTTACCTAGGCAAATAGTGGAAGTTATAAAGTTTGTACTCATAGAGCTGTAATGAGTAGCAAAGATATACATTCAATTTGAGTTTGGATTTTGATTGGTTTAGAATTGTTCTAAGTGATAAAAATGGGCATTTTATAATTACGTATTGAGTGAATAAACAAGTCATCACTTCGAACTTTAATGAATACATGATCCAATGGGAAATTTATGACCTAGTAGAAACAATTTCTAAACTTTCAAAGATATTAAAAGACATGGAAATAAGTATAATAGAACTCTCACCAAAGGGCAGAGTGGTTACAAAAAAGACATTTGGGTTAAATGTGTGTGTGTGTGTGTGTGTTTTGTCTAGGAAAAATGCATACATACAATAGCACCGTCATTCATTAATTTAAGAAATATTCATTGATCGCCTCCTAAAAGGCCCATGTGCTGGCCATACAGCAAAGAACAAAATAAACACATTTCCTTTTTTTTCACATTTCCTTTTTTATGAACTCTTTATATTCAAAATGTCAGGCAAAAGGGCAAGTTAATTCTAATTTAGAGGTAGCGAATATTAGGGGTGAAAGGAATGCTACTTATAGAATACAGAAAGCAAGGACTTCCTGAAAGCAAAAAACATTTGAGCAGAGACCTGGAAGGAAAATAAGGGAGGGGGCTATGTGATCATGTGAGGAAAGAGTATTATTGGATTGGGTGTAGCGAGTACAACGTTCCCAAGGTGAGATCATACCGAGAACATAAGACAAACTTCACGGCATCCCCCAAAGTAGAACGACGTGGGTAAAGTCAAATATGGCTGCAGAAATAAGAGATAGCAGGCAAGCAACTACAGACAACATTGTCGGAGATATAAGGGCTTTTTGTTTACTTTCAGAGGAATGTAAATACATTAGAGGATTTTGTGAAGAGGAATAGCCTGCTCTGATATGTTGGGTTTTTTTTTTTTAATTGGAATGGTGTGTCAAGTAATTACTATAAAGAACCAAGCGGAGAAGCAGAGAAATGTGCTTGAAGAGATGCGAATATACTTTGCCAACTAAACCCGAAAAACGAATCAACACGCTGCCCTTAAATTGGTTCTTACTCCTACCTACCCTACAGGAGAGCATCGAACCACTCGTGTGGGCTAGCCAGGCTGTGAATTGTTGTGGGGTTAGAAAGTCCCACCTTTCTGCCACAGAATGACTGGGGGGTTATAATTACGGACCTTGTCATTAGCATTCCAACACGGACACGACACATAGAATCATATGGAAAACTCAAGGAATTAAGGCAGGTAAATGAAAGTAATGAATTTCCCTTTGAATCAAAAACTAAGATATAATGTTTGGCCAGTTAATGAGTCATCCTAAGATGTGGAGAACTCTGTTTTTTTCATGGTCACACAAAGCGAAATATTCGTCCAGGCTGGTCTTGGATCATTGAGCTTTCCTTAGATTTCTCACTTTCTCTCTAACTCTTCCCTCCATTGGAGTACTTCTAGAAAATCACTTCCTCAATTTGACACTTCTTTTCTAAGGACATGAAATAAATGGATGTCGGAGAAGAGAAGAAAGGAGTTGACCACCGATTCACTGTGGACCGGGCTCAATGGACTGTTGCCTTACCTCTTGCACTGTGGGGCCCCCTCGTTAGTTTATTGCTTTTGCTTTCATTACGGCCAGTATTATTCAACAACCTCATGGCATTTATTAAGTAATAGATTGAGACCATTCAAGCAAGGCCCCTGCAAGTTCATTATTGTCGCTTGGAGATGAGCGATCTCGAACAGAGTGGCACACACGACTAGTATGTGATAAGACCCTCTGCCTC
>PVJH01009520.1:0-78601 GCA_004026705.1 Nesogale talazaci
GCCATCAGAAGGGTCCTAGCCATTCTTCGCGTCGTGTGTTGCGTGTTCCTTACCTGATCCGTCTCAGAGAGGGGCTCGCGGCACTTCCATGTAGTGTAATGTTCCCTGTTTTAAAATACTTTTGATTGCAGACATCCATTTTGCGATAAGGAGCAGATGCTGAGCAATTTTATTGTGTGTATGTGATTACCTAATGTGATGGCTTGATTGAAAAACAGCTAGCTGCAGAGCCATCTAAGAGTAACCACACAGTTCATTTTCGCTACATTGTGCTTTCAAGGCACTTGTGGAGCAAAATTGGGAGTTGGGTGACCAGAGGGCATGGCTACGTTAGTGTGGCACACACACGGCATTCATGTCTGCCCCAAGAATCATGGAACTCTAGTTCTGGGTGAAACTTCAAAGTTCAGCCATCTAAAAAGATCAGTTCTGTTTGAAATATCAATTGTAAGACTACTGTCTCCTTATTTCTGAGAGTTTCTAGACTATTAAATCTTGAAGGCACCCCTCTGATTGTGGATGATGACAATGACCCAGCAGGTTCTGTGACTCTTCAGAGACAGAGCCAGGTCAGGACCCCACTTGAGTGCCTGCCTCCCAGCACGATGTCTGGTAGCCTTGGAGACGGCACGTTAGGCCGACTTTGTATGGCTCTGGGTGTGTGAAGAGGGAGGATAGTCCTGCATCTCAAGGATCCTCAGAGCAAAAGTTGTCCCTTCATTTTTGCACCTCTTCTCTGAGCTAACAATGACCCTTCTGGGAAACAATTAGTAGTCATTGAATAAGTATTACCTCCATAAACCAAACCCATTACTATTGAATCACTTCTGACTCACAATGACCCTTCTATAACATTTCCAAGATTGTCAGTCTTTCCAGCAGGAGACAGTCCCATCTTTCTCTGATGGAGTGACTGGTGGGTGTCAACTGCCAACCTTGTGGGCCCTACAGCACAACAGCTCACCGGGACTCCTTCAGACATGACTTAGAGGCCAGTCATGGAGAGAAAGAAAAGCTTTCAAGGGGACAGGCAGTGAGAGGGTTTTCTCCATAGAGAAGTGATTTCTAAGAACAACTAGAGACTACCATCAGAAATAGGCTAAGGGGCTCAGAGCACCTTAAAAATGAAATGGAGAGGTGCTGATACCAAAGGCATAAGTAGAAGGAGGATGTTTTGAGAATGATGATGGCAACAGATGTACAAATGTGGCTTGCATACAATAGATTATGTATTGATTCTGTTAGGAATTGTATGAGACCCCAATAAAATGATTTCTTTTCTGTACCACTGCCCTGGTGGGAGTTGGAAGCCCAGCCTTGCTCCTGGAAAGCTACTGCTGGATTTGAACCATCAATGCTGTGGGCTGCAGTCCCGCACGCAACCACTATGCCACTGGGGCTCAGCCCACAATAAAATGATTTTTAAAAAAACAAAAACAACCATACAAAAACTACTTGGGGTGCCACTCGTACCCAGTTCTAAGGCACAGGTTCCCAAAATTAGTTGGCTTACCTTCTTTTCAGGAAAAAAAAAATTACTCAGCCACGCCTGGAAATTAAGAGTGTGGTACTGTAGCCCCTAAACTAGGGCAAAGTGTTGGTGGCTGCTTTTGCAGTCTCTCATAGAGCATTGCAGCAACCCCAGGGACAGAATCACCCAATTTGGGAAACAGTGATTGAAAGTTTCCTCTAGTTTCTACAATTTCTATTTCAAACAGCATCTCAGGCCCCCGGAGTTAGGTATGGGGCAGACCCTGCCATCTCATGACGCATTCTGTTTGGGCTTGGCCTTTGATTTCATAAATAGTCTACAGTCTGTGTATGGAAACAGAGTTCCACCTGACAAGCCTTAGGGGAGCAGGTGGATGTACATTTTCTTCCATTCACTAAGCATTGGGATTCGGTGTGGCACTGAACCAACAGCACTTAAATGGTTCTTCAGTCTTATCACATAAGACTATCATAATCATACCTATTCATGAAAAATAATGTAAATAGCACACTTCTGAGTACTTTAACAACCTGATCATTGAAATGGAAATGTAATTAGCATTTTAAATTATCATCTGTAATTTAACCAATATTTAACTATCGTGGCTAAAGATCACCTTGATAAAGCAGGCAACCACTGCCTTTGCTTTAGGTGAAAGTAAAAATGCCATTCACCATAGCCCATTGCTTGTTCTCTGACAGAGAAATTGGGAGTATGCACTTCCTGAAGAAGATTGTGTTCTGTGTCTTTCCCTAATCTTCTTTGCACGGCTTTTTCAAAACTTTGCCCCACTGTGTCACAGATTTGATGTTCAGATCTGGCTCTGTGACTTGCCTGAGGGTCCTGAGGACAGAGGCTATAATTTGTTCATCACCACATCTTCAATGACCCAATAAACCCCTACAAGAACACCAGGAAGGCCAGAGGAAGAAAATGTAGCCCAATTCAATGAGCATGCTTCAGCTCTGGGTGTGGTCAGAAATTCTAGTGTGCAGTTTTTCACACCTGAGGTCTGGTGGTGAGAGAAGACTTTAACCAATATGAAACTTTGTGACTGCTAAGGCAGTTTCCACAAACAGCAGCCCTCTAAGGACACCGCACAATCCCCAAAGGCTGGAATTTTATCTAGTCCTAAACTGTGCTTTGCAAATATGTTAGCAATCGCAACTAATATTCACTATGTCCTTATCTGCGCTGGAATCACTGGGTGGTCCAAGTAGCAAAAACTCTAGGAGGGAGATGAGAGTCCACTGAGAAAGACCTCAGAATAAAGGTCTGGTCATCTACTCCATAACAACCAGTCCCTGAAAACCCTAGGGGGCATAGATTTACTCTGACACATATGGATTCATTATGCGTCAGATGGCTACTGGTTTTGCTCTTTAAAAATTAACTTATTTAATACTTGGGGGTCTGTGATAGGTAGGTTTCTTATACCTGTTTATTGGCCAGGAGGTGCATGTGGGATTAACAAAGTTGAAGTTAGAGATAAACAGCTCAACAAGCTCTCTCTCTCTCTCTCTCTCTCTCTCTCTCTCTCTCGTGATTAGACTAGCATGCAGCTGCTTTAGCTAGTGCTCTGCCTCAACTTGTGAACTACACTACCTCTGGGACAGTCAACCAATGGATCATGTCATTAGAACTTGCTTCATCACACTGCTGGAGACTGGCGATCCTGGTGTCTTGCATTACCTGAGTTCCATATCCCATCTGAGCTTGCTTTGCTAAGCGAGTGAGTTGAACTAAGACCTCTATGCTGCTGTGTTTATTAATTAGCTGTTATATTCCTTCATGCCATATATATATATATATATATATATATATATATATATATATATATATCCTCGTTTTGCTTCTCCAGAGAACCCTGCCTAACACAAGGTCTTAAAAGTTCTTGAGCAGCCAGCTAAGGTGCAGCTAGTCATTTCTCCCCACCTGGAGCCAGAAGAGTGATGAAAACCAAAGCTACATGGAAACAATTAGTCCAGTAGGATAGCAGTCTCAGTGACCCCGACCAGAAGAGGTAGTTCCAGCTATCACTATCACCTGCTCTGAAACTGATCCCATAGAAGGTCCTAGAGAGAGGTAGAGAAAATATGGATCTAAACTCCAGATCTAAAATTGGTTTTATAGAGTAAAGTTCAATGTTGCTATTACAGTGGGAGCTATTCTGCCAGCGGAACCCCTGAAATTACAGCCTTTCCCATCTGAGTTGGAACTCATTACTGTGCCTCAACTTTCTGCCAAACCAGAGCAGGCCAATGCCCAAACCCCAAACTCACTGCCAACTGAGTCAATTCTGACTTCCAGCCACTGTAAGACAGAGCAGAACTGCTCCTGTGAGTTTCCAAGACTGTAGCTCTTCTGGGGAGTAGAGTGTCTTGTCATTGTCTCTCAGAGCAGCTGGCTGTTTGGAACTGCTGACCTTGCAGTTAGCAGTCCAACATATACAGAGAGTAATCAAGCTGTTGAGATCATGGGGTCAAAGGGTTGGAAGAGAAAGAAGGAGCAGCGATGGGCAACACAGGGAGGCGGTGGGATGAGTAGTGTCCCTTGAGAGGATCACAAGCAGTGAGAAGGTGAAACTATGCATGAACTGGTGAGTATCAAGCTCATCATCTACTCTCTAAACCTTCACTCAATTCACAGTCAAAAGGTTTTTTAAAAGACTAGAAATTCATAAATAATAATCATAAAATTGGCTTCTTTAAGGCAACTTACTGGATGACTTTGGTTTTGTTTTGAGGACAAGTAGACTTCCTAATTTTCTCCCTAAATGAAAGTAGGAAAGTAGGCTTTCCTCTTTGGATTCTGTTTTTCCGGACTGGAGAACAGTTAGCTGTCCCATCCATGTTAAGTCTCAGGCCCTCCCGTGGAAGCGAAACTTTATAGTAGGGGTTCTCAAACTTTTTAACAGGGGGCTAGTTCACTATCCTTCTGACTGGTGGAGGGCTGGACTACAGTTACAACAACAAAAACAACAAAACTATGAACAAATTCACTGCAGACCGGATGAGTCAGCTGCTAAGCAGGGCAGCAGTGGTGGCAAAAACTCCTAATGGGCCAGAGAAACGTCCTTGGTGGGCCACATGTGGCCCGTAGTGTGAGGACCCCTGCTTTCTAGGGTGCTTAAGGTTCTCTGGGGGCACATAAAAGATGGTCCACTGTCATGGCAATTCCCCTTGTCTCAACTTACTAATATGAAAGCCAAAGTTAATAATTCAAAATAGGAAGCATGTCATCTTCCATGATATTTTCACTCAAAGCATTTGAAGAAAATATTTTAAATTCAGCAACCTTTTCTTAAGATGTTTCATAGCATGAAGATATTTTCTATTGTGAATTTTAAAGGATTATTGTTTTCATAGTTGCATACATAGTATTTTACCAAAAAATATAAAAATCAAACATTTAGCATTATTTTCTTCCAAAGACACACTAAATCCGCTACTAAAAACATAAATCTACCACCTGAAGTTAGAAATAGAGACTCTACTTCCTATCGTGCCTAATTAGAGTACAGTCAAGAAACACAAAAAATGAACAATTGGGTAAGATATTGAGCAGGCATGGTTTTCTGAACTTAATATTTCAACTTCCCTGCCACTTAGAAATTCAAATTATGCTTCAACAGCATCCTCATAGAAAGAAATAATAACCATTTCTGCTCATAATAATCTGGAAGTCTTACAAGCACAAACATCAAAGAATAAATAAGTCATAAAGTATACTTCAAATTTTAAGCACCTTTTTTAAATGTTAAATGTTTGGGTTCTACTCCTTTCCATAAAGGGTGACCACAGCCTGTTAGTTTGTTCTACTCGGGTAGCTGTGCTATTTGACAGAGCAGCTAGCTTATTTCTGGTGGAAAAATTCCTATGGAGATTCCAGACTAAAATGGAAAGAAGAGCCGGGTGATCGACCTCTCAAGAACTGGCCATTTATTTGCCAATGGATCACAAATGATCATCTAAGACTTCAGTTGGCCACAACAATGAGCTTGATCAGACCAACAATGCCCTGAAGCCTGTGGCAGTCATGTACTCTTGTGTCAATTTCATGATTGGGAATGTACGGGTGAAGTCCAGCCTGTCAATCTGGAGACAGCCAATGAGACCTCTGTGTGGGCATGGCTTTCTCTGAGAATTCTGGAAAGTCTCATGATATTTCCGTCATGGAGATGAGAGACTATCTCCCCCAGTTGTTGGGAGACTGACAAGACAGGATGGCAGCGACTGAGGAATTGCAGGAGCCCAAGGAGAAGTCACATGGCATTACTCTGATGACATCAGACCTCTGAAGCAGGAAAAGCCACAGAGAGACCCCTGCCAGCACTGAGAAGCTTCTACCACTAATGGATATTGCTGATGGACCCTGAGCCCTGGAAACGAAGAGCCACTAGGGGACCCCTGCCAAAGCCGAGATGCTTCTACTGTCACTGGATACACAAGATTCTGCACCCACTGGCCTGTGATGGTCCTGGTGTCATTGTATGTGCTTCATGAGCTGGAAGGAGGCTTTATAGACTGAGACTGGACATATAGATTAATATCTGACTTATGACCTTGGATTGGACTGGGTTGGGATGCCTTGTCAATGTTCCAGTCCTCTTTTATATAAACGTTTCCCTTATATCAATATGTGTATCTATGAATTTGTTTTTCTAGTCTACCTGGACTAACACAAAACCACAGGAGGACTGGGCAAACAATTCATTCTACTTTACCTGGGGTTGTCGTGAGTTGGTGAGCACTTGGCAACTTACAACAACAACAAAATAGGAGGATATTATTAAACTTTCTAAAAATATAGAATCATTTACATCCTTCTCCTAACCTTTCTTCCCTCTGTAGACCTATCATATATTTCAAAGCACAAATCAGAGGGACTTATTCATAAAGGAAATTCCTGGCAGAACCCTTATTAAAGAACACATTGGTTCAACTAGTCTACCACTGAGTTGCATTTCCTAATTCCAGTTTCTTTGTTGTGAAGATCAAGGATTGCAACCTTCAATAAAGATAATAACTCAATGGAAAGGAAACAACAGTCCTCAGAAATGGACTAAGAAGTAGCATTATGATGGATAGAGAAATGATCAGTGTTGTCAAGGGTTTTCTCTTGCTTGGATCTATAGCCAGTGCTCATGGAAGCAGCAGTTAGAAGCTGAAACAACACATGGCCTTGGGTAAGTCTGCTGCACAAGACCTCTTGAAAGTGTGAAAAAAAATCAGGGTAAAAACAGTAAGAACAACAGCGTTCACCTGACCTAAGTTGTCGTACTTTCAATCGCTTCATATTGACAGTTGGACATTAAATAAGGAAGCCCGAAGAAGAATTGATGCGTCCGCATGCTGGTGCTGGTGAAGAATACTGCAAGTGCCACGCACTGGCATCTGTCTTGGAAGAAGTGTAGTCAGCATGCTCCTCAGAAGGGAGGCTGTGAGACTTGTCTCACAAACGTGGGCTTGTCCTTAGGAGAGAGCAGTCCCTAGGAAAGGGCATTGTCCTGAGCAAAGAAGAAGGGCAGCTCCAAAGAGGCCCCTCAGAGCCAGGAACTGACACCGTGGCTATAACTGGGCTTACACATAAGGACAATAATGAGGGTGACACTGGACAAAGCGGTGTTTCCTTTGTTGTGCAGAAGGTCATTCATTATGAGTCAGAATTGACTCATTGACACCTAACAACCCCAGGAACATTTCTCTGCCCAAAGACGGCATTCCATTTCTCGTTCGGTGCTCTTCCTGCCGCTTCACCCCAACTCTACCAGCCTACCTGGGTCTTCTTGAAGCCTAAAGACAAAATGTAATGTAAAAAGGCAGCAGAACACTTTAAAAGTGGGTGGGGTGGGGAAATAAGACTGTTTGGGGGCTTTAAGATTTTTTTCAAACTTACATAGTTAAAAAGAGAACCCCCCAAATGATGCCAAGATCATCAGCTACAAAAATAAACACCAGACACAATTGATCTCTTGACTGACAGTATGACTGTTTCCACAATCTTTCTGTGTCTGCTGTGTAATTATTCCTACCCACTGGGTTCTACTCAAATTCACTCACCATTGATTGTTCTTTTTCATTTATAGGCCAAACAAACTAGGTTGCGATTATTTAATCATTATGCAAAGTTTTGTCTCTGGAAATCTGCAGCTGCAATTCTTGCTGGTGTTTTGAAATCTAATGCTACCCCCACTTAACTGACCCAACTCATATATGCCTCACATTAAAATTTTCTTCATGTTGGGTGTAGGTCTTGTCCTGCTGAGATGAGTAATATGACTGGTAATAGAGCAGAGACTTAATTCAGGAGGCAATTGATTCTGTTACCCTCTGGGTTTGGTGGTCGCTTTCTGAGTCATTCACTCCTACTCACCAGTGTATGACTAAGCCTCTTCACTCTCCCTCAGCAGCAAGAGAAAAGAGTTGAAGGATTGAAGGAAGCGCTAGTGCAATTGTAGTATTAATAGATTTCTATCCTCATCCCCATGAAGACTGTTCACCTGATTCTTTTTTTTTTGGGGGGGAGAGGGTCGGCATCATTGCCTCTGGTGGTTGTGGGTGCTACCCAGTGCTGCTCCTGAGAGCCACTGCTGGACTTGAACCACCAAGCCCGCTGGCCGTAGTCCCGCACTCAACCACTTATATGCCACTGGGGCTTAGCCCTGTTCACCTGATTCTTAAGTGTTAGTGAGTTCAAGATCATTTGTATTTATCTATTGTTCTCTGAAGAAATTTTGTCTTGTCCTAAGAATTTCAATTAACATCGATATGTAGGTGATTCACAAATGTCCACCCCTGTCCGTGATTTTCCTTAGAATTGCCTTCTCAATCTATCATTTTGACTGTTTCTCAGGCATTTTGGACATAGCCAGAGCACAAATCCTTCTGGATCTATTCAACTCACTCTGACCCACGATAAGGAACTATCACTGCATCATTCTAAGATTGCCCTTTTTGCAAATATTTTGCAAATATTATCTCATGCCATTTTTACTTTCTGTGGAACAGTGAATACTATAATTCTTGTGTCACAAATTCAATGAGGTCCTTAAATTTTCTTTATCCAAGGAACTGAATACTTTTATTCACAAGATTAGCCACAATCTGCATAGTCATTAAAGAGTTCCAGTACCCTTCTCAAAGGTCCATGAGTCACTCTTGATTTCTTGATGTGCTCAATGCCCCCCACCTCTGAGTCACTTAGAAGTTCAGTTGACTCAAGCTCCCAGTTCCATCCCATCTTTGACCACTCTTAACTCCAACATCACCCACCTAGCATGCAGTAATGGCCTCACAGGTGACTGTCTGATTTCCATTCATGGTCCTCCCTCCACAATCTATGACACAAAGAAATTAAACAGAGTGACCATGTAAATGGGGGAATCAGATTAGGTCACTACCTGCTTTGAACTCACCCAGGCATCCAAAATGCTTGGAATCAAGGCCCACTACTCTACAAATGAGGGATTCTGGGTGGTGCAGTCATTTAATTATTGGGTTGATAACCAAAGGTCTACAGTTCAAACCCACCAGCCTCTCATAAGAAGAAAAAAAGAAATACTTTAGTTAAGGTTGACAACCATGGAAACCTGATGGAGGAGTTCTACTCTGTCCTCTAGTCTGCACCAGAATGGACTCAGCAATGAGTCTGCTTGGGGTTATTGTTTTCCTCGCCATGACTGGAAGGACTTGGAGACCCCAACCTGGCCTCATCGATTTCAACTACACTGCATATAAAAATGCTTTCTTTGGCATCTTTAAATCCCCAAAAGCTACTTCTTGCCTTGGGGAATTTGCAGCATCTTTCCCTTGTACCTAGATATTTACAAGACTGGATATTTCCTGTCAGGCAGGATTTGACTCAAACCAAGGTTTGCCTGATCACCCAATCAAAACTATTTCTCCTCCCTCCTTGTAGTCACGCTCTTCAATCTGTGCTATTTTCATCAAGGCACTCTGATATTTCACCCTTTTGTTTCCTTACTTGCTTCTTTTCCTTTTTTGACATTCCAGAAGAGTAGGAATCTTGTTGATATTGTTGGTTCATATATTCTGCGGGCTTAGGTTAACCCCTGGGGAAAATACCTCATAGCAGACACTCATTAATATTTGTTGACTAGGTAATTCTCATGATAAGTTGATTTGGAGAAAGAATAACCTAAATGATATAGACCTTAGGTTTTGTGTAATGGGACTTTAACTACCTCTCCCTGCTAGCTTCACACGGGGATTTATTTCTTTCCTGCTATGACTCTACTTCCCATGGGCTATAGCTCCCCCTGAAGACTCCTCCCAACACTTTTTGCCCTGACTAATTCTGACACATCCAGGACACACCAGACAAGGTTTGATGCCTTGCTGACATGCCCCAAATATCCTGTATTTTTATGCACATTAATTTTTATACTTATTGTTGAACTAGTTATTAAACTTCACAAATAAATAAAAGCAAATGAAGCTTTTGTTTTTTCAGATTAGAGTGCAAGCACTGCAGTTATAGGGAATACATTGGTTTGATTCATCCAGCAAGACATGTGATACTAAGACATAGCGTCTGGGATCTTAAAGGCTTGAAAGTAAACAAGCAGCCATCTAGCTCAGAAGCAAAAAAGCCCACGTGGAAGAAGCACACCAGCCTGTGAGACCACAAGGTGTTGAAGGGATCAAGTATCAAGCTTCAAAGAACTAAAAATTATATCATTATAAATGAGGGGGGGTGCAGATTGGGGACCCAAAGTCCATCAATAGGTAAAGTGACAGTCCTTTACAGAGGAATTATAGAGAGGAAATGAGCCAGTCAAAGCACAGTGTAGCAAAAATGAAATATGCAACTTTCCTCTAGTTTTTAAATGCTTCCTCATATCCACTATCATGATTTCAATTCTACATTACAAATACAGATAGACCAGGGGATGTATACTGGAGCTGGAAATATGGGGAATTCAGGACAGATGATCTCTTTAGGACCAGAGGTGAGAGTGGTGATGCCAGGAGGGTGCATGGAAGGTGGAGTAGAAAGGGGGAACCAATTGCAGGGATCTACATATGACCTCCTCTCTGGGGTATGGACAATGGGGAAGTGAGTGAAGGGACACATCGGACAATGTACGTACGATGACAAAATAATGACAATTTGTAAATTTGGGGAGGCTTGGGGAGGAGGGTAAATATGGGGAGCTGTTACCTGGGCCTAGGTAGAAGCAGGATATTTTGAGAATGATGATGGCAACAAATGTGCGAATGTGGTCTGCCTACCACTGACGTACGTATTGATTGTGATAGGAGTTGTATAAACCCCCGATAAAATGATTTATATATTTAAAAAAATGACTGTGAGGATGGCATGGGATCAGGCAGTGTTTTTCTCTGGTGGACATGAGAGTGAGAAGAGACAAAACCAACTTGAAAGCACCTAATAACAACAACAACAACAACATTAACACCAGGCACAGTGTGAACCTTTTCCCATTCTACCTTCGTCAGAGCCAAAGCAAATGACATTTGTCTTAGACACAACTCATTACGCCTACTCTACCCCAACCAGAATGACTGGAATTTCCTGGTCCTGCATTTGATTAAGGTGATTAAGGCAGCCAAGCAGAAAGATAGTTCCTGGTTCCTGCGCCCCAGGAGGATGCTCAGATCAGGGTGACCAGAAGCTGGGTGGTTGGAGGAAATACAGACTCCACTTGAGCCAGAGAGGACCATCATCTTCCATGTTATTAGGTATTGTGTTAGTGTTATAATCTTCAATACCAAGAATGAAACAGGCACTCATTTAATTTAGTGCCTAAAATATAGCAATTCTACTCAAGATATTATTCATGTGGGACAATGATGTGTATTCTAAAGTGAGGCATAGCAATGTGTAGTTTCTCATCTTACAGCATATTTGTCATCACCACGTTGGCCAAGTTTGGTTGGCCTCCAAAGGTCGTAGTTGAGTGAAATTTCTAATATGGCTCTTGTACCCAAGTCTCTGTAAGTGCCAACAAGAGAATGGGTGGGACTATGAAAATAGGGATGTACAACATGAAAAGAAGGGACCAGTCTGGTTTTGTTACCATGCATCACGTCATCTTTGAAGTCCAGAGGCAAGAAATCCTGAGAACCTTGGGAAGAGATTTCTAGGACCTCTATCTGAAGTGGCGGAGGCTGCTGGGACCAGAGGCCTGATAAACTGTGGCATGGAAACTCAGAAAAGCTGTGTAGGGACTATAAGGTACCTTCTCCTTCTTTGGCGAGAGCCTATGGGAACTGTAGGACTAGTGACTGACAGGATGACTTTCTGGCTTATGCATGGTGAGGTCAAGAGATCACATGGCTGAGAGACTAAGAACTGGAGTGAGAGAGAGAGAGAGAGAGAGAGAGAGAGAGAGAGAGAGAGAGAGAGACCTGAGACCTGGTTGGTAGTTGAGGAGACCAATGACTGCATCATGACTGCTGATCCTGACTTGTGATAACCTATTGACTTCCCTAACACACCCCTTAATTGTGAGTATTTTCCGTTGAGTTCAGGGTGGTCATTGCAAAGATTTCTAGAACCCAGCATACTAGGGTGGAAGGAACAGTGTCAGAATAGGTAAAGAAGGAGAGACCATAGAGGCTTGTCAACCCCCCTGCCTCATAGCAATAGGGAAACCAGAGGAAGTCAGATAAGGCCCTCTGTTGCTGCTTATTGCAGAGATAATCCAATGGGCTTCCAGGTCTAATCTGCTCCATTCTGCCCCAACTGTCTGATGAGCCCTTGGAATGCCTAAGAAGAGAAATGTGTAGAAGCATGGACCATTTTCATGGAGAGAAGAGTTATCCTTTCACATGCAAACCAAGGGAGCCACACTGGGGAGACTGCAGGCTTCTTTTCCCATCCAATTGCTTGTACAAAACATATCTTCATACAGAAGCTAAAAGTCTGAGAACTTATTTCTCAGCAATGAGAAATTTGGTGCAGAAAAGTTGAAATAACTCTTGTGGATCACTGGCAACACCTTCTACTCAAAAACCAACTCCTAACTCACTGTCATCAAGTCTTTGTGAATTCATAGCAATCCTTTAGGACAGGGTAGAACTGCCTCTGAGTTTCTAAGACTATAACTCTTTGCAGGAGTAGAAAGTCCCATAAATTCAGGGGGAAACAATCAGTCCAGAAAGAAGTTGACTCAAATGTGGGTATTAGGAATCCCATACATTTATGTTCTAATGGTTGATACCAGGGAAGGACCTACATTGCTTAACCCAGAACATGTTCTTGGTGGTAGAATTTGAAACTAGAGTTAGGACTAGATTTCACCAAATCATTCCATCCTCATAAAGAAGAAAAGCCTTAGCACGTATTTGGACACTATATACATGTGTCTTCTCTTTAATCCAAGATCATCTAGTAAGGAGAATCTTTTAAATCATTAGAAAAGGAATGCCAAACTTTTTTTTTGGGGGGGGGATCACTGTCCTCTGGTGGGAGTAGGAGGCCCAGTCTTGCTCCTGGAGAGCTGCTGCTGGATTTGAACCACAAACCCAGTGGACTGCAGTTCCGCACACAACCACTATGCCACTGGGGCTCAGCCAGACTGCCAAACTTTTATATCTCACCTAATTTAGAAAGTAAATATATGAAAGTATGCATCTAGAATAACCGAAGTAATTCTGTTCCTAGCCTAATATAGATAAGAAGATAACAGCAAAGCCCAAATCATTTCTGTTGGCCTAAATTCAGCTGTCAATATTTCCTAGGATAACCAGTGGTGAGCTGCACACCTCTAAACGATGAGAGGCATAAGTTCTTTTTTTTAAATTTTTTTGGCATCACTGCCCTCTGGTGGTTGGAGTAGGAGGCCCTGCCTTTGCTCCTGTGGAGCCGCTGCTGGAAATGAACCTCCATCCCAGTGGGCTGCAGTTCCGCGCACAACCACTACGCCACCGTGGCTCAGCCCAGCACAAGTTCTTATTTTTCAATCATCGCTGACAAGGTTCTAGAAAAATTGTTGATCATTTGTGTCAGAAATTCAAAGTAGTTAGTGAGTGTCAAGTATTCTAAGAAGGAAACACCAGCTCCTTTATAGTTTTTATGGGGGAAAATTATGGAATACAGATCTAACTAATTCTTTTGAAATATGATAGAGAAAAAATATATTTAAACCCTAGGAAATGGCATTTTCAGGGTCAAAGCTTTATTTCATGAAGCTATTTTATAAATCTGCTACACATGCAACAAACTTAATGATTGTACACATTTCTTGCTATTGCTTCAATCAAGATAACTTTTACTAACTTTAAGCCCCAAATCAACCTGGTAAAGGGCAGGTGTAATTGAAGAGCGACGATTCCACAGGTCAAAACCTTTTGAAAGATTCTGTTAATCTAATACTTACGCAGTAGTTGTTTGCATGTCATGCCAGCTTTTGCTGAAGTTCTGTTTCAATTCATTCATGAGGTTCATGCCGAGTTTTTGTTTGATCTCAACCAAATGCCTTTCTTTTGCAGATAAAACTTGTCGTAGAGTTGTGATCTCGTCCTCTAGCTGCAGTTAGGAGAGAAAATTAGGGGGGGAAATGTCAGACTAGTGGAAAAGTATAAAAACTCTCGGGACTACAAAGCAGTCACTTGTATGCTCTTCTTTACACCATTCTCCCCTGCTGGGCTGAAGCCCTGGTTCATTGTCGTTATGCATTGAGCTGCCAATCACAAGGCCAGCAAGAGAAAGATGAGGCTTTCTATCCCCTGCTCCCGTGAAGTTTCAGTAATGGAGATGTATGGGGCAGTTCTTATGAGTCAGCATCCACCCAATGGCAGTCAGTTTCTGCTTGGCTAAACCTAACATAAAGATGTCATCTACTTTGATATTTAAAAATAAAATATGTTTATTGGCTTGAAGACATTATAAGTATTTGATACTCCAGGAAACAATTCAGGTTGCACAGAAAATACAAAGAAGAAAATAATCACTTTTTTTGGTGATAATATTAGCCAACACTTATTTCTTGGCTAACCTTACAGATGTCTTCTAAAGTTACATAGAGATATCACTTTTTAAACAAAAATTGGTATAGCGGTCATGTGCTTATGCCAATTTCATGATTGAGATGTAGGGGTGGAGTCTGGCCTGTTAATCTGGAGATAACCATTGAGTAGCCAAGGAGGCCTCTGTGTGGGCATGGCTTTCTTCAGAGACTTCTGGGAAATCTCACGATATTTCCTTCATGGAGATGAGAAGCCATATCCCCAGTTGTTGAGAGTTAGTCTTAAAGACAATGAACTATCGACAAGATGGCAGCATCCAAGGAGCTATAGGAGGAGAAGTCAGATGGCCTTACCCTGATGGAACCAGACCTTTGAAGCTGGAGAAGCCACATGTAGACCCCTGCCAGTGCTGAATTGCTTCTACCACCACTGGATACTGTTTATGGCACTGATCCTTAGAAGCGAGGAGCCGTGGGGAGACCCCTGCCAGCACTGGGATTCTGCACACACTGACCTGTGACTTCATGAGTCGGAAGGAGACTTTATAAATGGTATCGGGCTAATATCAGACCTAACTTTGAACTGGACTGGGTTGAGATGCTTTCTCAATGTTCCATTCCTTTTGTATATAAACCCTACCCTTAAATCTATATGAGTGTCTATGAATTTGTTTCTCTAGTCTACCTGGACTAACACAATTGGTTTTGTGCTACACACCTTAGTTTATAAATAACTTCTTTTCAATCATCTGTGTGTCCTAGGAGTTTCCCTATATCAAGAAAATAATCATACATCCATTTAATGACTAACCTGTAAGCACTTATGATTATATGAATATAGACTAATACACTAGCTAGTTGTAAATTGATAGTGCTCAGTGTTTTCTATTCTGTAATAGAATAAAAAAGATGCAATCATATGAAATAAACATTCAAGTTTGCTTACTTGGAAATGCTCTGATTACCTCTGTCAAAGCCTATAAGTGAAATAAAATGCACATTTTTTGAAGTTTTTGAAGTACCTGTCCAAACCCTTTAGAGAACATATACAACAATTTATAGCCCATAGCCATTTTTGAAAATTCACCACTTCTTTGGTATCAGAGAGTGCTGTGGTAATTATTCTTTTCTCATTTTATAGATAAAGATTGCAAAGCACTTTTCATTTGACTTGCTTTTTGATCACTCATGAGAATCAATAGTTTTTCATAGCTTTAAATTGACATTGAATTTCTCTTTCAAAATTATTTTAATTTCTTGTTTCTGTCATTGAGAATATATACATTTATTACATTCTTCAACGTGGCAACCATTTTAACCATCTTCATCTAAGTGATTCACTGTACCCTAAGTTTCCTATCTAATCTTTTGAGTTACTGTTATCAAGATGATCTCATTCAGTAGATCTTATAAGAGCATAGGAGGATAAGTCAATCAAGTACTGCTATAGAAGCACAGAAACCTTCATTCAGCAAGAAGGATCAGAATGTGAACCTACTGTCTCTCTATTCTCTGTCTAGCTGTATACACTTCTGAAGACAGTGATTCCATTGCTTTCACCCGTTTCTGAATTCTGTACTCCCTGACATATATCACAACACAAAGGCCCATTGGTAAGCTCAAAGGACTCAAGTCATGCTCCTTTTCAATCTCTGAATTTGGGAAACAAAAATAAGCTTGAGGGGGCTGGATCAGAACTGCAAGATGGGGTAAGGCTTCACAAGACAATTCTCATGTGAGAATTTGAAGAATGAGCGAGTGCATGGTCAGGAGGGGAAGAAAATTCCTTGGTGAACTTTCGTGGTCCTTCTTACCAAAGTAGATTTAATTTTTTTGAGCCATCTTCATAGTCAGCTCCGGTATTATCCTGTGCCTTTTGAGAAAATCTATCAAGATGACCCCTTTGACATGAAATGAAAAGAAACGAGCAAGCTGTTACCATAACCTTGTGAGCTGAACTTTCTGCCTGGAACTTATCAGTGTGGTCTTCCCAACCTTGAACCTTCCAAAAGCATATGATGCCCCCCAAAAGTGTAACACTTTTCTGATAAACTTATTGCAAAGCTTCCATGATTTGGGAAGATGTCAACTTGAATTTTGCTAAAATGTTTGTATTAATCCTGACCTCAATTGTTTACTCTCCCATAGCTCAAATGCTGTACATTTTTTGGAAGTCATTCAATATAATGAATACACCTGTATCACTTTAAAAACTTGTGTGACAACTGATAAAAAAAAGGCACATGCAAACACAGTTTGTTGGGCATCACTGTGCATGTATGAATGGGAACCCCAGTAGCAATACGCTGTAATTTATTCTGAGAATGCTCAAGGCAGACATTTGCTACTAGTTAAACTATCAGGGACTTTGAAAAGATATCTATGGCTATATTTTTTAAATTTGAAATTTGAATGTTATCATAGAACAAGTTTATTGGGATCTGTCCAGTCTACATAAATCCAGAAACTTTGGATTCCATGAGTATTTTATATTCTGATCTCTATTCTTGTATAGAATCTTTGATCAAAATGTTCAGCTAAGGTAATCAGGCACCATCTGGTTTCCCTGCTATCATGGCAAAGGAGGTAGCTATTTCTGGTTTTGAATTTCTTTTTAATTGCTTATTGATGATTCTTGACTATGTTCATAGATACGAGTCTTTAAAAAAAAACAACAAGATTTAGTAATGATGTTAGTACTTCGTCATTGCAACTGCAAGAATTTCCTCTAGTTTGTCAGTTTGGCAAATGACACATTTTTCCAGGTAGAAGCTTTAAAACGGAGCCTAGTCCCATCATGAAAATTATGTCTCTCCTTGACCCATAGTGCTACGAGGCACAATACTGGAGACACATTACAGGATTTGTGCCCTATCTGACCCCATCACACCAGAGAAAACACTAAGGGTGTGCAACTGAGCAGCAAGGGGAGCAAAGCAATGAAATCCCTGGGGAATAACAAAAATAGACTTTGAGGCTAGGGTGTGGCACCCCATCAGACTCAAAAGAAAAAATACTCCTAAAGGTCAACAAACAGACCTAGAACTATTTATTTGCTTTTCTTTTGTTGTTGCTATTTTGGTTTCTTTTGTTGTTTTGCTCTATCTTGTTTTTGTACTTATTATTGTCTCTGTATGTTTATCTAGATAAGATAGGTGGTATAAACAATCCAAAGGAGAAAACAATGGACCTGATGTTCTGGAAGGACAGGGGAGAAGGGCGGTGGGGAAGAAGAAGGGGGTGTCAACCATCCCAGGGACAAGGGAACAACAAGTGATTTAAAATTGATGGTGAGAACAGTATAGGATGCCTGGTGGGGCTTGATTAAGGAAAATATAGCCTAGAGGAATCACCAAAACCCAAATGAAGGCCAAACATGATAATCGTACAAGAGGAAAATACAAGAAATAGAGGAAAGAATGAGGAGGCAAAGGACATTCACAGAACCTTAATAGAAGCATGTACATATGTAAATATATTTATATCTATTGATAGGGAAACAGAGCTATGTACATATATTTACATGTTATATATTAAGGTAACAGATGGATATTGGGCCTCTACTCAAGTACTCCCTCAACGCAAGAGCACTTTGTTCTAATAACCCAGCATTCTTATGATGTTCACCTTTCTGACATGATCACTGAAGACAGAATAGGTGCAAATATGATGAAGAAAGCTGATCGTGCCCGGCTATCGAAATATATACTGCCTGGGGTCTTCAAGGTTTACGGATAAACAAGTGGCCATCTAGTTGAGAAGCAGCAAAGTCCACATGGAGGAAGCACACTAACCTGTGGGATCATGAGGTGTCAATGGGAATAGATATCAGGCATGAAAGACTCAGAACAAAAAATCATATCAGGGTGGATGAGGGTGAATTCATAGTGGAGACCCAAATCTACACAATTGGACACCCCTTACAGAATCACAGGAAGAGATGCGCTGCGTTGATAAAACATACAACTTTCCTCTAGTTCTTTAATACCCCCCCATTATTATGACCCCAATTCTACCTTACAAATCCAAGTAGACCAGAGCATGTACACTGCTACAGATAAGAACTTGAAACATCGGGAATCCAGACAGATAAACTTCCCAGGACCAATACCGAGATTAGGCATACCAGGAGGGTAAGGTAATGTGGGGGGAGAAAGGGGAAACTGATCACAGTGATCTACATATAACCTCCTCCCAGGGGGACAGACAGTAGAAAAGTGGGTGAAGGGAGACATCAGTTAGCCTAAGACATGGGAAAAAATATAAATTACCAAGGGTACATGAGGGAGAGTGGGTGGGGAGGGGGAGAAATGCATTGATATCAAGGGCTCAAGTAGAAAGAAAATGGTTTGAAAATGATGATGGCAACATATGTACAAATGTGACTGATGAGATGAATATGTGGCTTGTGGTAAGAGCTGTACGGGTCCCCAAGAAAATAATGTCTAAGAAGGGGGAGGCACAGTATGGCAACATCTGGTAGAGAGGGAACTCATAGAGTGTTATAGCACACCAAGATTTCCATGTCTTGAGGAGGGGGCACGGAACTACTCTATGTGAAATACCATGGTTTCTCTGGCCAATTTAAGTGTTTCTTTGGAGCCTGAAGAATATCATACCAATGTTCAATGTATGCTAACTGAATTAGAGAAAAAAATAGGAGTGGAATAAAAGGGACCAAGCGAGAAAGAGAAAGAAAAGTCTTATATCCTAAATGCAAATCAATAGTTCACGTGGTATCAATCAAACAAGGAGCAAACTCAAAATCCTGGGTTGAGTGGAGAAGTGGATTTGTGCTGGTCTACCTGAGAGATGAACAACCTACATAATATCATACAGATTTTAAGGGGCCCTGGAAATTTTCAAAGGAAATTTTGACTTCATATGATTTTAAACTGAGGTTCAATGTTGGACATTTAACTTCCTGAGATATATTATTTACTTATAAACTATAAATTAGCTTCTAAAATATGCAAATGAAAATACATGTTCTTCCCACACATCTTCATTAGAATTGCTTCCTAACAATAGGATGAGTTCCCTTCATTATTTGACAGAAAGTTCTGTATCAGGATGAGAAATTACACACAAATAGAGTCATTTCAAACAAAGATCCTCTTCATAGGCCAAGTTCAGAGAAAATTAATATTGATGTCATGGTCACAAAATGAAAGTACTCAAAGGATCTTAAACAATCTAGTAAATATACCCCCCATTCACAGATGAAGTTGCTTGATGGAAGAGCTGAAACTGGAATTCAATTTTGTTTGTTTTTTACAGTAATCCCCACATATCCATGGGTGATACATTCTAAGACCCCCCAATGAATGCCTGAAATTGCAGTTAGTACCCAACTCTGTTTTTTCCAGGACATATTCAGGTATATATGATACAGTTTGGTTTGATTTACAAATTAGCACAGTACAAAAGCAACAACCAAAACTTATAACCAAATAAGATTTTTAGGTAAGATAGGGTTATTTTAACACAAAGCACTTCAGTACCACCACAATAGATCTAAGAGCCAAGATGGCTACTAAGTGGCCAATGGACAGCTAGTACGTACTGCATGGAAACACAAAAGGATTTAAATAGACCAGGGACCATTACAAAAAGTCTGTAGGGAGTTGAGACAGATATGTTGAATATCTAAAGATGTCCTGCTTCTTCGTGAGGCCAGCAAAGGATATCCTGAAATGAGTCTCTTTCTATTATTACATCCTAGCACTTACAGTAATCTGAATATATCTGTAACCTGAAAGAACCCAAAGTGCGTATGTGTGAATGTGTTTATGCGTGTTCTGGTGTCTGTGTCTAAAAGGGTAGGGAAAGCAAACCTCAAGTGCTGTGGGAAGTCATCCAACATGTCTTTTAGCAAGATACAGTCATTCCTCACAATGAGCACAAATACACAGCAGGACATGAACACTAATGAATTCTAAATGAGGCAAGCATGAATCCCAACAACTTGAACACAATAACAAGGAGTTTAGTGATATTTTCAGAAGTTGGGCTGAAAAAATCTAAGGAATGAGATGAAATAGAAGCATAACAATGTCGTCACGAACAGCAAATGTACAAATGTGCTCAACATACAGTGGATGTGTGTATGGATTGTGATAAGAGTTGTATGAGCCCCCAATAAAATGCTTTTAAAAAAAAGAAACAATAAGTTCTGAAATCATGGCTAGATTTTCAGGGTCACTAGAGAATCATAAAAGCTTTATATCTTAATTGATTATAAAAGTAATAAGGTTCAATATTTAGAGAGTAAGCATACACAAGCCAAATACACAGAGAGAAAAACACATGTATGTAAATATGCACATGCTTTTATATTGTTAGATGCAATAATGTCTATTCTGACTCACAGAGACCCTATGCACAACAGAATGAAATACTGTCTAGTTCTGCACCATCCTCTCAAGTCTTCCTATATCTGAGTCCATTGATCCAGCCACAGCATCCATCTACCAACTTGAGGGCCTGCCTCTTTTTCGCTGCACCTCCACTTTACCAAAAATGATGTCCTTCTTCAAGGACTGGTCTTTGCAGCCAATATGTCCACAGTATGTTAGATAAAGTCTTATCATCCTTGTATCTGAGGAGCCCTCTGGCCATATTTCTTCTAAGTCAGATTGCTGTATATAGACCTCAATCATCCCACAACTCAGACAAATAAAAACATATCATTAGTTTGTCTGTTACAAACAGTTTAAGTTTCTGAACTTAAACTAGGCTATAAAAATGAAGGAATCAAACAGTGGAGAGCATATATTTTTTTGGGGGGTGGGGCATCACTGCCCTCTACTTGGAGTAGGAGGCCCAGCCTTGCTCCAGGAGAACTGCTGCTGGATTTGAACTGTCAAGCCAGTGGGCTGCAGTCCCACACTCAACCATTATGCCACTGTGACCCCATGTGTCTCGCAGGATCTTGGAAGACTCCTCTGTCAGGAGTGTAACCCCAGAACTCTCTCCCCTGGTCCCTCTGTGCACACTGGGGCCATTGAGCACTTTGGAGGGCGGCTGAGTGCATTAACCATTTGAGCATCTCAGGGACTTCAATTTGTGTTATGCCATCAAAAATGCTGGTAAGAATGTTGGCGTTTCTGTGTGGTTCAAACAGGAATGTGCTTGGCCTCCAATGAAAAATTGGAGCTTGTCTACCCAGAGACTTTGGGAAATAAAATTTGGTGATCAGCTTCGAGCAATCATCCACTGAACCCCCTGAGGAGCAGAGTTCTTCATTGTCATATGTGGGGATTGGCTCACGGGCAGTCGAAAGAGAAGAGGATCGCCAATCTGGCCATCAGAATGTTAGAACTTCCCCATTCTGGAGCAAGCCAAAGAGTCAGTGTCAGGTGGGGCTCAAGTCACCACCTAGGCTATAGGGAAGGTTAGCATGGAAACACAAAGCCTGTTTCCACCTCACACGGGATCTTTTCCTCTATAGTGGCTGCTGAGTTCAGTATTGAAGGGCTAGTGCATCTTGGGAAACAAAAACCGTTTGCATAAAGTCACATTCATGAGGAGCTACTGGCGTCCTCCCATCTCTGTCCACATTTCCACAGTGAGGACACACGACTTAAGGAAGCCTGAGGGAATTGTTGCTTGCCTTTGGACTCCCAGGGCTTTAATCTTCTTGCAAGAGAGTACACACAGGTGGATGGTCCCTTTGATGCCTGACTTTTTCATTAAAAGATAGATTACTTTTGATCTAGGTGACTGACCTAAAACAAACAGGGCTATTAAAAGGAGCTGGCCCCTGTGCCATAGTCTTCCACGGATTCCAGCAGGTTTGTAAGTGATTTCTTAACCCCATAGTGGGTCTGGTGCTGGAAAGACAGGGGGTGCCTATTCAGAAGTAAATCAGCACTGTTGGAGAAGCCTATGACTCTTCACTTGGCCACAGCAATCAGTGAGTGATTGGCAAGTGCTGTTCTTCATTAAGTGGAGTTGTGTCCAACACATGGCCACCTCTGGGTGTGGAGAAGAGGCCTCCCCGGGTCTTTAAGGCTGTGACCTCTCAGAAGCAGATCTCCATGCTGAGGGCCTCTGTGTGGGTTTGGGATGCCAACTTTTCATTAAGAATCTATTCTGGTAAAATGAAGAATCTTGCAAAGTATTCATTTTAGAAAGCTTATTAAATGAAAAGCACATTTGATTATCAAACTCTTAGTAACTGTCAGGATACAAAGATTAACAAGAAAAAGATTAAAAACCAGTGACAAACCAAGCTCTGTAAACTTTCATCCAAGTCACAATGAAAAAAAAATTCTCACCATACCTGAACTAATTCTGCCTTTAACTCTTCTTTTTCCTCCTCTGATAGAATGCTAGAGAAGTCCGTACTAGTTACTGCATCGTCATCTCTTCCTGGTAATGGTTCAGCCTCCAACAAACCTTGAGACAAGATTGATAAAACATAAACCTATTTTATTTTAACAAATTCAACCAGTTTTTCTCTGTGTCACTGGAAGCATTAAACACTGATTGACTCTCCCATTGATAACAACTAACAGTTCGGGGGTGGGGTGGGGTGGTACATCTTTCTAAATGTGTGAGGAGCTGCCCTGTGGGGAACAACAATTTCTCTCAAGTTGTCTCCCCCAAATATATGCCACACTTAAGCTGCTTGCTACACATGGCATGTAGGTCAGGACCTATTCTCTCTAAGGATTATTAGCTATCCACAGCAATCAGACGGTGTAGCCTGTCTCACCCTAAAGTAGGTCCACTTCCTTCTGATAAAGGTAGCAGTTGAGTACTTCCTTGTAGGAGACAGAAGAGGTCAAGCCCACCCAAGGATGATCAAGGTCAGGCTGCCATATTGAGTCCAGGATTCACCTTTCTTATCACATGTATACCTCTAGTCCCTCCCCATTGGTATTACAAGTACACCCCTAGCACATATCCTTCCTGTGATTTGTACATCCCCTTCCTGTGACTTTGCCAAATAGATTTAAACATTGCTGAGCAATAAACTGGGGGATGCTCTCACCACGTGGACCATCAGATGGGGCTGAGGTGAGCATGCTACCATGAAATGTGTCTGATTCTTATTATTCTTTTTCATGCTCTCTATAACTTTACTACAATAATTAATAATGATCACCATACAACTGTGTTTATTGAACCTGTGATGTATGCATCAGAGACTGGCTTCCTCTGATAATGCCTCAAAAAGAAAGGACAAGAAAGTGGAAGCAGACAAAAACTAAGTGAAGGTGGAAAGGCAGACATGCAAACCAGGCAAACTCATTCCATAGTCTACACTCGCCAAACAGGTTCCAGTTTTGGTTTCCACAGTCTCATGGGCTCCTAGGGGCAGAGGTCACTCAGGGAGAGAAGTTTAAAATGAGACACCCTACTTTGTAAATTTTGGCCCCATGGGGATATCCATTCACCCCCACAGGCATCTGCAGAGCAAATTGCCTATCTTGAAATGCAGCACAGAATGGAAAGAGGAAACGTCTTCCTCTGAGAATTCATAAGTCCAAGTAAACTGTGAGAAAGCTCGTAACTTGAATGTGTAGTCCTTGGTTAGTCCAAATAAGCTCAAGCTTAAGAGAATGCAAACACCGAAGTGTTTTACCCTTTTAGCTGTGGTGCTGTTTGATATGCTGACATGGAATGCGGAGCAGTTACAGTTGTGAGCAAATGTCACTGACAAACTGACCTTGGACAGGTGGGAAGGTGAGCATGCCCAGGCCTTCCTTGACCTTGTACCACCCACTAGCCCTGGAGCAGCTCTACTTCTGTTATGTGAACAAAGGAAGCTGATCGGTGGCGAGATCCTTTAGAATCCAGAATTCACAAAGGCCTGTATGCTCAGGAGAACACGGAGAAAAGATCCACACAGACATAGAAAATTCATGTATGACATGTCTTATGACAGGACTAGAATGTATACATCTATGGGTAAAGACAGTCTTTTAATAAATTGTTTTGGAACAAAGAGTTATACTTAGCGGAAAAGTAAATGTAGACACCTTTACACTAGCGTCAGGACCTTTTTAGTAGAAATATAGGAGCTTATATTCATTTAATTTTGGATTGGAAGACATTTTTAAGATCAGCCATAAAATGACCAAACTAGAGCAGGGGAAAATTGATAAATTGAAGAATTTCTTTCATCGAAAATACTATATGGGAAAAATACTATATGGAAAATGGAAATGGAAGAAGGTCAATGATCTGCAGATGTCCTACGCTGCTGACAGCATACACACTCCCCATCATCTAGTAAAGTTAAACATGAACACGCCCTACACCCCAGTGATTACAACCCTACTCCCACTGTGGCTGTCCACTCTCATAGCCAATGAGTTCCTGCACATCAACTCCACATGTCACTCATAAGCACTCTCATGAATGGAGTGAAAATGGTACCCCTGCTAAAGGTTATAAATAAGAGAAGGTCTGAGTAAACCACGGAATGTTTACACAACAGAACTAATAAAACAAACCCAACTCATTCCTTCTTAACAACTTAAGGAACAAGCTACACAGTGTGGAAAACTTATGTCACGGGTAAAGTTATAGAAAATCCTTCCATTCATATGAAGTCAAGCATAAAAAAGTGTTATTTAGAATGAAATTATTTATAAACATATAAGGAAAGAGAAGGAAACGGTAAAAATTCAGAAGTATGGTTCTTACTCAGGAGGGAGGGAAAGAGAAAAGTGCATGGATGTGGTTGAAGCTGTTATCATTTCTTTGGTCAATGACTTATTGGACATGATACTTATTTTGTAGGACTGGCATCTACTCAATGTCATTGAGTGGGATATGGGGGCTTACAATATTGCTCTCTGTCTTTGAGGTTGCTCCAAACCACAGGGATCTCATAAATGAACGACCAACCAGTCCTGTGCCCATTGCAGGCCAGAGCATTATCCAGGAAAACAGTCTCTTGTAATTCACAGTTTCCATTGGCTTATTTGTGGACCTTGATTGCCAGACCTTTCTTCCTAGTCTGTCTTATTCTGCAAGCTCCATTGAAACCTATTGCCATGAATGATCCAGCCTCAGTGTGACAAATTGACTGACAGCTGGTGGGAATGAAATTCTCCATTAATCATTAAAGTTGATATTATTTATTTTATTATTAGTTGGGGTCAAGTTGGTTCTGACTCAAAAAGCACCCCGAGCCTAAAGAGCTATACTACTTGGGCAGTCACCTTTCAGAAACCAGGGCTGCTTTGGGAGCCCTTCTGGGCAGATGCCAATGGCCAATCTTTTATTTGCTGAACCATTACCTCCTAGAAATAATGAAAATTTTCTGATCTTTTTGGGTCTTTTTTTGTGCATGTGTATGTGTATTAAATCAATCTCATATGTATGAATAAAGCATCTACTGCATAACAATAATCTTGATTTATTTATTTGACCTGATATCATGAACAACTTCCATACTGAACATCATATATAGTGATATATCCATTATCAAACTCAACTTATTCCAAAGTCCTATTTGAACACTGAAAAGATCGAGAACTGAGCAGATGTTTCCCATAAGAACTAATGGAAAACCAAATAACAGGTCTGTGAGCCAAAATTACACTTATAAATTCATTTTTCCTGCACTCACACACAAAGTTCACAGTCCTAGCTTTTGGAAATACCTCTTAAAACATCTAAACACAATAAATACATTACAGTAAAACATTAAATAAAATTATGAAATTTTATGCAAGTGCAAAAAAAGCACAATGATGAATGTTTTAAAAACATTAACCCAAGTACTGTATCTGTTGTCTGAATATGACACTAAGGCTGCATCACTACCCTTTGTATCAAAGTCAAAATTTTACATCCGACCCACTCTGGGCCTGTGCAGGACTTTTTCAAGTTGGATTTTTGGCTCAACAATGGAGCAAAGTAGCAAAGACCAAACAGATTTTTAGAACTATGCTGTGTGAGTAGTGAAAAACGCAAACTTGAAGCTGTCCACTAAGGAAAGTGCCACTCGATCTACATTTATATATGTTATCTTTACACAGTATCTAATTTATCATTCCTAAGATGCTGTTTCTTGGGACTCTCCAGTGAGTATCTTGTAGCTAAATCATTAGGCAAAATCTTGATGAATTTTATGCAGAATTATTGAGTCTAAGGACATGGACATTTTCAATCCACTGCCAAATTATTTCCCAGGAAGCCTGTACCGGTTTTATGCTACCAGTAACAACGTATAAAATTATCTCAATGATCAATGTACCTCAAGATAACCAGGTTTATGGGGAAAACACTGTCATTCATTTCTGCTACCCAATATTTATGTTTATATGTGACCAGGGTAATTTTAGTCAATGTTCCAGGTATAAGATAGCCATCTGAACCAGAATTCAGCAGCAATTCCAAATGCAGGTGTAAGAGATGGACCCCTGAATAAGCTGCACTCTACTCAAGTCATGTCAGAAGAAGGCTTTCAAAGGAACTTCTGAGACTTGATCTCTTCCTTCACCAGCCCTTCTAGCAACATAAAAGATATTGCCCAGACTGAGTTGGAAGTCGGACTCTCAATTTGCCCATCTTGAGGAGGGAACAAGTGATAGTTACAGACATGTAGACTTTTCAAGTCATCAAGTGTCATGAGTTTCTTCCAATATCCTAGGAGGACTATAAAGTAAATACTTAGTTTAACAGACAATACATTAATTTAACAAAATATAAACCCCATAACACAGGTGTTGCCCACTTTTCAGAAGCACGGAACATACATCTTACAAAGTGAGATCTCTATGCTAGTCTTCATCTCTGGCCCATCACACATCCATGGTCAGCCTCTGGAAGGCTCACACCAAAAGGCCATCCGTGCATGAAACCAAGAGACCAGGAGACCAAGGTGCTGGATGATATAGTCAAAGTTTCATCAGGCTGTTTTTCCTTCAGCACTCACCAGAGTTTCTTTTAAGTAGGAAAATAGCTGCATGTGCATGAACACACACTGTATTGGAAATTAATAAACAAAACCCAAAATACAACTAAGTAAAGGGTCAAAATTATGTACAATTAAAAAAAAACATGGGTTACAGTACACCAATTCACTATCGTTCATGACACAAGACTTGATAAAAGAAGAGATGTAATAATTGTGTGCAAAAGAAAATGTCCATGGTTTAAACAATACATTTAAACCTATGTTGGTTGCTTAATTATGGTTACTTCATCATGTTTACAGAAATATCACCAGGCATCTTTTAACATAAAACTTTGCAATAGCTACATTTATTCCCAAAGGAGAAAAAAAACCTTGATTACAATAGGATGCATAACTATCTTTAAATTCACAACAATTAATACATGCTAATTTTAGAATTAATAAATTTTACTTCTGAATGCCTCTTAAAATTAATGGTGTGTACAACTGATTGACTGGACCTTGTACATGGACTGAAAGGCAGTTGTTCAAACCAAACAAGGGAATACTGCATAGTTTAAAATCAGGATCACCAGGAGGTGAAATCTACTCAATGGTGATAGCAGCAGGTTGGTTTAAATAAGGAAAAGTGTATGCCCAGGTTGTATCCTTTCACCATACTTTTAAAATCTGTGTGCTGAGCAAGTAATCCAAGGACTATACTATATGAGAAAAATGTGGTATGGCAGCAGAATTGGAGGAGGATTTATTAACAGCATGTGGTATGCAAATGACAGAGTTGCTTGTTGAAAGGGAGTAGGTCTTGGAGCACTTGTTGATGATAATAAGATTGCAACCTTCGGTATGAATTGCAATGTAATGTAAAGAAGATAAAAAATATCTGCAACTGACCCATAAGATAACATGATAAATGGAGAGAAGACTGAAGTTCTCAAGGATTTCATTTTACTTGAATCCATATTCAATGTCCAAGGAAGCAGTAGAAAAGACATTAAATGATGGATTGAAACAAGCAAATCTACATAAGACTTCTTTAAAATGTGAAGAACAAAGATATACCTTTGAGGACCACAGTGGACTTGATTCAGACCACAGTAGTTTCAACCATCTCGAATATCCATGAAAGCTAGACAAGGAATAAGGAAGACTACCAAAGAATTGACACATTCGAATTATGGTGTGGACCAAAAGGAACATGAACTGCCAGAGGAACAAAACTATCTTGAAAGAGGTACAGTCAGGCCTGGGATCCAGCCAGTTAGAAGCAGCTTGGCAGAACCAATATGTGACTTTTTGGTGACTTCAGCAAACTGGTTGTTAAAATGGCACGTTTAATCAGGATTCTCTGTAATGTGGAAATCACAGAGCTATATTCCTTGTGGTCTTTTAGATTACATACGTATATTCTTTGGGTCCATACTAATGTTCATGTTGCTTCTAGGCATTAAAAACTAGATAGAACTATGCTTAATTTATTCATTTCATGAAATCCATTATATTTTTCATGAAGTACTACATTTCTATTCCCCTGCATTTGTTACATCAGTAAACAAACATATCGCACAAAGAGGACAAGTGTCAAACACACTGGCATTCCACTGAGCTTTTTAAAAATTCCCATGAGACATTACCAAGTGAATGACGCAATTCAAGAAAAATATTGTCAGAACAATTGATGTAAGTTCATCAGAAGCAAAAGGATTTTTCCAAAGATGAATGTAATATGCTCAGAGAAGTCACCTGTTTCTAACACATCTAATGAAATGACTATTATCTAATTGGCCCACCTTGACAGGAATGGGATTTTACTCCTACAGTGAATAGACAGTTGAGGATAAATCACAGAGTTGAAGGTACTTGGATAAAAGTGAAGAATATTGCAGGCAAGAATGCTGACAAGCAAGCAATATGGAGCTATCTTAAATCACGGTCAAGTATTATTTAATATTTTTCATTAACATTTTAAAACTCTTTCTTATAACATAATATAGATTTGTGTACCTCTTTTATGGTATTTATTTTAAAATGAACTGTACCAAACAATAAACTCCCTTTCAGAATATAATGTTTTTAATACTGAAGACGATCACTAGGGCAGCAACGTGGTTGTGACATTATTTCCCTCCCCCACTGGGTACAGCCAGAATGTTCTTTAGAAGTGAGGCTGGGATAGTCAGACTTCCTCTCATCTACCTGGAACATGTTATCAGAATGCACCAATCCCTGACAAATGATGTCAAGCTTGGTAAAGTCAACCCAAAGGAGAAAGATCCTCCGGACAGGGATTGACACAGTGGCTGCAACAATGAGCTGGGATGTGACCACTGTTAGGATGGCCCAGGGCTGGGCATCAGTCCTCCTGCTCTACGGAGGCTCCCTACATATTGAAACAGACTGGACATCACCTGATCATTGCAACAACAACTAATTGAGAGTAACTATATACATACATATATTGAGTTAGTCTGGGTAGACTAGAGAAACAAATTCATAAACACGCATATGGCTCAAAGGGAAAGATTTACATACAAGAAAAATGGAAACTTGAGAAAGCATCCCAACCCACTCCAGTCCAAGTTCATAAGGCTGACACCAATGCATATATCCGAAACCAGTCCATAGACCCTCCCTTCAATTCAATGACATCAGGACAATCACAGGCCAGTGGGTGCAGAGTCTTGTGTGTCCAGCAGCAGTAGAAGTATCCCGCCTCTGGCAGGGGTCTTCCCATAACTCCTCATTTCCAGAGCTCAGGGTACACCAACAGTATTCATTGATGGTAGAAGCATCTCAGTGCTGGCAGGGGTCTCTCTGTGGCTTTTCCAGCTTCAGAGGTTTGGTTCCATCAGGGTAAGGCCATATGGCTTCTCCTCTGGCTCCTCCACTTCCTCGGATGCTGCCATCTTGTCTTGTCAGTCAAGTGTCTCCCAACAACTGGGGAGATGGTCTCTCATCTCCATGAGAGAAATATCATGAGACTCCCCAGAATTCTCAGAGAAAGCCATTCCCGCATAGAGGTCTCATTGGCTACCTCCAGATTGACAGACTAGACTCCACCCCTACATTCCCAATCATGTAATTGACACACAAGTACATGACTGCCACATAAATGTATATGTATAGATAAAACAGTTAATCTCTTTGCTGTTTAATTTTTTTAAATTAATACATACACTTATATACAGGCATAAAGAGGAAATCTCCAAATCACACAACTAAAGAAGAGATCACACTACAACTTAATTATTATTATTTTTGGGGAAATATCTTTCTCTTCTCCAGTAATTTTCCCCTAGTTTATCTAATACCAGAGCATCTTGCAACTTCTCTACCAACAGTGGCCAGTTGGCCCCAGGTGGTCATTAGAACTGAATTTCCTAGACTGACATTCAGGTGATTCAGGAATAATACAAGGACTTTTCATTGCTAAGAAGGCACTGGGAAATTAGTTTCTTTTTTCAAAAGAGGAAAATAGACCAAACAAGTTTGGAAGTCTACGCACAAGATGCTGTGCAGGTTTCCAGACTCTTGGACTTTGTAGTGTACTTGTCCTGGGGCCTACTATTGGATTTTTTTTCTTAAAATCAACTTAATTTTAATAAAGCAAGTTTGATATTTATTCACTTTTCTTTCTTCTTTTCAAACAAATGAACTCTCAACTAAACAGAGACAGTGACATTACTAAACTCAGGTTAAAGGTGACATCATGAACTCTACCAAATTCCAGCTCCAGGAATTCAGGGTGTTACCATGACCTTATATTAAGTAAATTAAAATGTCAGCAAATTCTCTTTTTGGCTTTCTCTGAGAAAATTTGCCATCTGTGCAGTCTTTCAGGTCTCCTCTGACATACATGGCCCAGGAACCAAAGTCTCACCGAGTGACAATTTCCTTCTTTGCTTTCACTCTATCCGACCCCCTTCCCTTTTCAGAGGGCAAGGTAGGGGTCAATCGTCATGGCCCACACATTCCCATGAACAGAGCAGCATTGTGCCTGGCATACGCATTCCTGAGACCAGGTGGGAGTGTTGCTGCCAGCTGCTAGAGGCTGGTCTCTATTGGATTCTGAAGACAGCTCTGGTAATTAATGTTTGATCTCTCAATAAGTTTATTTGAAAACATTCCTGTATGTGCTTAGAGAAAAGCTCAGGGCTTCTGGATATGCCAGAAATGCTGGACGATAATGCATATCTCTGAAGACCAACCAGAAATTTCCTGCAGGACTGGTTTTCTGGAATCTCCTCCATAGAAGATATGTGGTGAGATTGGTACTGCCCCCACAACTGTTGGGCTTGTCATTAACAGCTGTGCTCTTTAAATTGACTCTGGGGAATGAGAGCACTTTATCTACTAACATATGGAGTTAGGCTCCACATGCCAGGCCCTTCAGTCATGGTTGGCCTGTAGAGGCCAAGTCAGAACCCTGGCCTCCTTGGGACCATCTGACCATAGGGGGCAGTCTCGCATCAGGTGTTTCCAGCTGGCTGGTAGGCGTCCCTAGAGCAGTGCTTCTCAACTTTCCTCATGCCGCTAAACTTTCATACAGCTGCTCATGTTGTGATGCCCCCCCCACCCAGAAAATTTTTTTTGTTGCTACTTCATAATTGTCATTTTGTTACTGTTCTGAATTGGCGACCCCTGTGAAAGGGTCGTTTGACCCACAAAGGGGTTCCAACCCACAGGTTGAAAACCGCTGCCCTAGAAGGTTATGATCTAGTGCCACACCTCTAAACCAGTTGTGCTGTTTCTCAAAAAATAGCCAAGTGCCCTGAACCCGATGAATGCAATCTTAGAGTTCAAGGATGTGTCTTGGATACACAGTTCTGTTAGAGACAAGTCAGGAAGAGAAGAAAAGCTTGTGATGCCCTGATGGAAACGTTCAAGACACCTCCAGTAGCATGCAGCCTTAAACTGGGGACTGTCCATTCATTCTGGCCTCTTGGAAATGAAGGCGCTCTTCACTGGCAGAAGCGCTGTCTGGTATATGCAAAAGGAGGGAGCTTGGAGAGAGGGAGCAAGGGGACCCGAGGGTGCTGATAGCCTTGGGTCAGGGCTTTCCTGGCAGAATCGGCAGGCCTGGAGCACGGGTGGGAAGGCGCAGTAGACATCTCTCAGGCACGTGCTACTGTCTCCTTTGGGTTATGTGCATTTGATGACATGGCTTCTCTCCCTTATTAGAATATGGGGGTTCACTTCAGCAGCCACATATTTCTGAGCATGCTGACTTGTCCTCAGTAGAGATAAGGAGAAACCACAGCTAAGATGAGCAAAGGTCTCAGAAAATGGTTTTATGTAGGATGCCGTAGGGTGGAAGAGAGATAGATGATGTTTTCCACTCTTAGAAAGAGTGACGGGCCTGGAAAGTCCAGGGTGGGTCTGTTCCAACCACAGAGTTACTGTGAGTCGGAATCAACTTCATGGCAGTGAGCTTTTGAGAAGTGACTATGGAAGCTCACAGAACGGCAAGAACGACACTCTCTCCTCGCCAAGCCTCCCTGGGAACCATCGGTTTTTCTGAGGATGTTTTCCTCCCTATTCTTCACTTCTGTTCCCTGGGAGGGGGCCACCTCTCTTCCCCTTCCTCTCTCCTCCCTCAGAGAGAACCTATTTAGATGAGCAGCATCTACTTCTCTTCCTTCCATCCTGAATCCCAGGAAAAGGTCAGCGGAATTGCTGTCGGCCTGACCTGATTGCACACAAACATCATCTTTGACTTGAAAAAAGCATGTGTGGGATCCCATGCCCCCAAGTACCATCGGACCACACAATCACCCACTGCTCTTAATTGTTTGGGTCCCTCTTCATCATTCCAAACTATATTTGGAGTCTCAGAAGATCTCTTTGACTCCCAAGCCATACTTCTCCAAGACTTTCTTAAGCAAAGAAGAAAAATGCTGTTTTGTTTTTCTGCACCACTTGATTCCTCTTATTCTGTTCAGAAACACACCAGACAGGTGGCCTGAACAGTCTGAGATTTACTCTGCTCACAAGCTAAGCAATCAGGCTACCACCTTTCAATGGATGCTGTTGGAAAGAGGAGACTTGTGTATCAGAGACCCACAGAAATCAGCAGGGACATCCTGATGGGATTGGCTCCCCTTGGCCCTAGCAGTGCAACAGGGATGGGCCCAGGTGGATGGGCCATACAGGGTGAGTTTGTTCTCACCCTGAGAACAAAAAGGTCTAAGTTCAGAGTTGGGATCCTGTAGTAGAAGCAGTCAACACATCTTTGGGCTCTTTGCTTTCAAAAAAGACCTTCTTTGATTATCCTGGAAAGTGACCAAACCTGACTTCTGCTCCCAAGGAAGACAGCAGCTCTCCCTCCCAAGGCTATCACCAGAAAGATCTATGAAGCAATCTTGGAGACACAGGGAGGCTGGGAACGAGTCTATTTGTAAAAAGTCCAAAGTTGCAAGAAGAGCCCTGTGAAGAATTGTCTTCTTCGGTGGTCTTTTCTCACTTTTTGAATGAAGAAACAGTGATTCTGGAAGGTAAGGCACTTTCCCATGCTCACAGAGTTGATAAGAGAAAGATGCGAGTATTGAATGCAAGTCTATCAGGTGGCAGAGATGGTGTTGTTTCTATGTGGCCACATCACCGTTTGCAAAGTTCAGAGAGGAACTAAAATGTCCTTTCTTATATCCAATGTCCTCTGGAAAACCCTCATAATCAAGGCCTCTCGGTGCTTCCTGAGGAGCGGGTTGACTGAAGACCTGAGTCTGTCTCTTGACTCTTCAGTCTCAGCTCTGGGAGAGGCCAGGGTGGCCTAGTGTACTTCACTCTCTCTCCAGTAGGAGCTGTGTGGCTAATGTCTATTACAGGAGCTTATAACATTCAGGCTCTCAAATATTCTGATACTCGTTTCATGACATCTGCCCTGTGTGCCCAGCACTTTTCATTTTCCTTCCGATGACAGCCACTACACTTGCAGTCTACTGACTTCTTAGCTAAGGCTCAGCTTCCTGTTTAACGACGCTGTCCTTCCTACCCATTGGCTACGACAGCCCGCAAAGGAATTATTTTGAACACATTGCTTTCATCATGTCAAAACTCAGTTCAAGCTGCACCCCACAGATCCCCATGACTCCCAGCTGAAATTAGAACATTCCGATGGATGCCAGCACCCAAAACATGCTCCAGCTGGTTGCGGGATGTATTTACAACTAAGCTGCCAATGATTTCTCCCAACAGAGTCTCCAATCCAGTCAGGCAGCCATCCCCAGGGCCCTCCCACATAATCGACTCAATCCCAGGCTTTTTGTGCTGCTGCATTTTTTCCCTTAAATCATTTTATTGGAGGCTCGCATAACTCTTATCACCATCCACACATCCATCCATAGTGTCAAGCACATTTGAACATGTGTTGCCATCATCATTCTCAAAACATTTGCTTTCTACTTGAGTCCTTGGTATCAGCTCCTCATTTTTTCCCTCCCTCCACAACCCCCTCTCTCGGGAACCCTTGAGAGTTTATAAATTAATATTAATTTGTTATGTCTTGCACTGTCCAACATCTCCTCCCTTCACTCACTTTTATTGTTGTCCACCCCAACCCCCCAGTGAGAAGGTTATATGTAGACCCTTGTCATCAGTTCCCCCTTTCTGCCCCACCTTCCCTCCACCCTCCCAGGATCACCACTCTCAGGACTGGTCCTGAAAAGATCATCTTTTGGTGCTTCTTAATTATTCTCAAAAATATCTGCTCTTCCTCCTCAATTTCTTTTTTTTTTTTTCATCACTGCCCTCTGGTGGTTGTGGGAGCTACCCAGCGCTGCTCCTGAGAGCTGCTGCTGGATTTGAACCACCAAGTCCGTGGGTCACAGTCTCACACTCAACCACTTACGCCACCCAGGTTCAGCCCTTCTCAATTTCTTTCCTAAGAAGTCTATCAAGGGCTGAGCCCTGGTGGCGTAGTGGTTGTGCGCGGGACTGCGGCCCACTGGGTTGGAGGTTCAAATCCAGTAGTAAGGCTGGGCCTCCTACTCCCACCACCAGAGAGCAGTGATGCCCCCCCAAAACAAAACAAAAACAAAACAAAACAAAACAAAAAAACAAAGAAGTCTATCAAGATGTCAACAAAAAGAAAGTCACAAGTGACAAAGAGTTTGTGCCACTCAGTTTTTACTAAAATGCTGACATTTCTCCTTTCTGTGTACATTGTTTTCTATAGTCTGAATTACATTATAAATTGGAGAAATACAGTAATAATATATTATTATAATTAATATGTATAAAGAAAATACTTCAGATACTGTCCTGTAAAAGTTTATTATACTTCTTAAAATATGAAGAACACATGAGTCACCACTATTAATAGCATTATTTTCTAAAGCTCCAGTTTCATTTTCTAGCTAAAAATAAAATCCTTGGGAGACTCAGTCTGAGAATGCACTAATCAGTTAAATGAAGATTTTGTGTTTATCAGGTCTTTTATCTGAAGATGCTTCTGAGGGTTCAACGGATTTCTTGTGTATCCTCTTTCTACTTGTTTTTCTTTTTTAATTTGCTGTTTTGGTGAAAATCCAAATAGGTGTTTTTTTAAAACGACTCTCATCTCTAAAGGAAGATTTGTGAGAGGATACATTTTGGCTAAAGATGGAAGTGAGATGATATCACAGATGGTGGCTACAAATATGTGTAGCTATTCTTTCCATTCTTATTCAATTTTGAGCACAACACAACTGTCAATTGACAACAAGAAACATAGCTCGACCTGAGATTCTGAGGGTAACTGCGAATTGGGGAAGGTTCCCCAAATACAATGGTATATTAAAGACCGTGATACATAGTCATTATCCAGTAGCCAGCTTATTACCATGCAGGCCTAATGAGTAATCATCTCTGTAGTCAAGTTTGTGGCTAAGAACTCTTACTATCCTTGATAAATGTGAACCTCAGGGAGCCTGAATAGACCTCATTCACTCAAAGCTTCCTGGGTCTCCTGGACAAACCATGCCTTTAGATCAGCAGTTCTCACCCTCTGGGTTGTGACCTCTTTGGGGGTCAAACAACCCTTTCACTAGGGTCACTGAATTTATAACAGTAGCAAAATTACACTTATGAAGTACCATGGAAAATAATTTTATGGTTGGGGATCACCACCACATGAGGAACTGTATTAAAGGGTCATGGCATTAGGAAGGTTGAGAATCACTGCTTTAGATGATCTTAAAGATACTGATTGTTATTTGGGGTGATGGATAAGACCTGCTTGCTTCGTGGCTACAACGATACTGCCCAGCAAATGATGGGAGTGGCTTCTCTTATAGCGATCTTTCACTTGGTGAGCAGCAGGAAACTGCTTCTGCCATTGCATTAAGACACATGTGTAAGACCGTGCAAGACCAGCTGCCAACTCTCCCAGGATGCTAGCAAGATGACCTCACAAACCAAAGTGCAGAGAGCTGCATATTTGAGAGGTTATCATCAACCAAGCTTCCACACTTGGTTTTCTTGAGGTCCAGAAATTTAATCTGTGGGGATTGGACTCTTGAATATTTTTCTATGAACTAATCTCCTAATAAACTAATTTGGCGTAATTTTCAAGTACACCAAATATCTCTGGCAAGTTCTGGGCTCTTCACTTCCTCAGAAGAACATCTACTTGAGGAACCAAATGAAGAGCAAAAGATTACATGGTAAGCATGAAGACAACTAAAGTTATATGATTCCATGATACTGGATACTGTAGCAATTACTGTTATATTTTAATGACATGATTCATTGCCTTTCTCCTCCTTTAGGTCTGATGTATTTTATTGAATGTATACCACCACTTCTTAATAGTACTGCTCAATTAATATCTATGGAGTACTTTAACTCACATGTGCACTATTAGAATGCCTAGAAATTAAAGCTTTTATGTCAGTGGACTAAGGGCTCTGGGACTCAGCTGAGAACTGAAAAATCCATGCTCCAAGCCTACCACTGGCTCCACAGAAGAAAACTGTAGCTGCATGCACTCGTTAAGATGCTGAACTCTGTAAACCCAGAAAGACATTTTTCTATTCTCTTATATAGTAGGGTTATGAGGAATTGGAATGAACCAGATGGTAATGGATGATCTTATAGTAAGGAAGATAAAATGACAAAGATATAACACCTGTGGAATAACCAATGACAGAGAATATTGATCAGCATGTAGAAATATGAGTGGTTACCCTCAAAAACCAGAATCCCCCCAAAACCTATGTATTCAGATTTTTTTTACTAAACAAGCTATCACCTTCAAAGTACTTTCCATCTCACTTAACACATTGGCAAAATCTGCAATTTCATTCTTGGAAACATTTTGCAAACTCATCTGTTTGCATGGCTGACAGCACCTCCCTAGTCTTTTTCTTAACCTCTCCTAAGTCATCAAATCACTGACCTTTGGTGTCCGTGTTCATTCATGGAAACAAAAAGAAGTTGCATAGAGTGAGGTCAGGTGTTTTGGGCAAGGGGGGTATGTTGATTTTACCAAACATTGATGCACTCAGATGGCTGTGTGAGCAGATGCACTGTCATATTGGCAAAAGCAGTCCCCCATCTGCCACCAATCAGGTCTTTTCTATCACACACTGTTATGCAATCTTTTCAGAACCTCTCTGGAGAGAGCTTGACCAACAGTCTGACCTGCTGGAACGAACTCCAAATGCATTACTAGTTGACACTTTCATCCATCCAGGAAACTGCTAGACATCCAGAAGGAGGCTTGCCATCAAAGGACATTTCACCAAAGAGAAAACCACTTGTACACTAGAGTCTTTCTGGTAGCACTGTCCTTGCCAGCTGTGTCCAGCATCACAGCAGTTCCTGAACATTTTTCCAGAGCAGAAAACAAAATTTCACAGTTGCCTGCTCTTCTCTTAACTTGGCCATCACAAAAGACGAGATTCAAGTGAATGGCTTTTATGAAAAAATTCACTGCGACCAGAGAGAACATTCCCAGGGACATCACTGGGTGGGGGAAATTTGCACTACAAAGGTGCTCTGGTCTGCCCAAAGCAGTTCTGCTGTTTGTTCGTTTTTTTTTTTTTTGGGGGGGGGGGGATACCCCTTCATATAGCACCTTTACTGTCTACCCTTCGATTTTTATCACTATGTGTAGCCCACTAGCACTTTGTTTTCTGCTGGAGGTGAGATCTTTAAGTTTATAGATTGGTTAAAGTCTGAAACTTTTTCTGCTTTTGAAGGTGACAAGTAGGTGAATTGAAAAAGATGAAGATAAATTAGGATGTTCACAATATGACAGGTGATCTTAGAAAGCTAGTTCCATTTTACAATAAAAGATACTTATAGCATGATCCTAGCCAACATTCTAGCAAGCTGAACATTTAAATATATCTGGGACAGTTCATCATAGAACAGTCCCTTGTCCTGTCTAGCTACTTCATACTCTGTCAATTTATGTACTTAGGTTTTACCAATAAGAGAAAACTTTAGGTGATTTTTTAAAAAAAGATTTTTTTGGAGTAGGCCATGAGAACAAGTATCAGAAGACATCAGGTTTTCTGAAATGAAAGAAGATATAGAGAAGCTTAGGTTTCTTACAGATGGTGTGGTAGTCAAGTTCCTTCAGGGGCTGGTTCCACTAGAGACAACGTGGGTCCTGGAGAGTAAGCTGCTCAGACCTCAGCTTTTATTTCTGAGGGGCAGCCACATGACTTTGCCTAACCAATGGTATCTGCTCTCTTGTTAGCATTACAATGACCACATTCAAAACCACAGAGGAAAACACTGAGTCAAGTTTCAATGCAAAGAAGTAAAATATCTATCCCCAATCTTCTTGATTTTTTCCAGCCTTCTACAATTTTAAAATTTAAATATTTGTTATTGTCTTTCTATATCAAATAACTATCAGCTATCTCTAAAAGGCATATAAATGTATATTGGCTAAAACCACAACACAGACTCAAAACAGTCATAACAACACATCACCCACACATTTGTGACAACAAAGCAAAACAAATACTGATGAAAACAAAAAATAGCTGGTGCTTTTGATGGAGGGACTCTAGGAACTTCCTTTTCTTAACTAAGATCTCAGCCTGCATGAGGAAAAAGGAACACAAACTATTGCAATAATGGGTGTATACAAGCCAAAATTAGCAAGAACACCCCAATCTTTAAACACTCCTCCTTTTTACAGCCCCATTCCCTCTTCATAACAATCAATCCCGGCCACACCATCTCATACACATATTTAAATTTATCTTTCATGCCCTTGGAAAGGAAGCCAAACCTGATAAAAGGTATACCTGCAAATTAAGCAGCAAATTAGACTATGCCCTGTATATGAATAGAAAGAGGGTCACATATTCCGTATGAAAACTCCAGGGTAATAAATTATTCTGAATTTGTATTCACAAATAAAATTAAAAGTAGTGTTCACTTACAAAGAAATCTTACCTTCTTTTTCTTTTTTTTCCATTTTGTCACAAATGGACTTGAAAATTTGATCCTTGACTTATCTCGTGACCCAACTTGCCCTGAGACATTCTGGCTCAACTAGTTAAAGGCTGTGGGGTTAGGTGCTCATCCCCTTCATCCTAACGCTATGCTGTCTGCATGACAGGGGAGGGTGCATGGCCCAGCTAGGTCTTTCCTTGGAGGTCATTGGTCTTTGTAAAGTACTGGCTCCTCTTTTAGGGTTAACCAAGGAAAGATATTAAAGCTATTCTCTTGGTGAAAAAACGACAGCTGCTACGACCTCAAAGCAGGAGAACGGTAACATTTTCCCAAAATGCATTTCAAGAAAGGGCCCAAGATGGAGAAAGACCTTCTCCATCAGCCTGAGCATTTCAAAGTTTTGTCTCTTTCCATTGAGTCCCTAAGCGGTGCAAACGGTTAACATTCTGGGTTGCTAACTGGAAGTTTCAAGATCCAAGTTGACCCAGAAATGCCTCAGGAGAAACACTTGATCTACTTTAAAAAATCAGCCCCTCTTTCATCGACCGCCTAATTTCCCTTTCCCAAGGACGGGTCTCTTCTGACGACTTGTCCAAAGTAAGATGAAATCTCACCCTGTGTCTAAGGAATCTCTGGCGGCATTTCTGCGGAGACACAGGACGGTGTTCTCCTGGCTGTCCCTGCTCTTTCTGTCTTGCTTACCCAGCACCACAATCCAAACACATCCGCTCTTCGGCAGCGCTTATCGCCATTGTCCATCAACTGGCTGTAATTCTGTCTTTCTTTTCTGATTTTAAAAAAGTCATTTCATTGAGGGCTCGGACAACTGTTACCACACTGATTTTTTTTAATGTAGAATTTTTCAAAAGAAAATATTCCATCTCAATGCTTACAGTTAGTGTGATGACGGTCCAGCCTTAAATGTATTGTCAACACATGGCTGCAGGTAGAACTATTAAAAGAGCAGTTTTAATAGTAGCCATGCACACCGTGCTACTGAGCTGTCAAAGGAATCCACGGCATGACAAACTTTGAAGCAGGAAGAGGCCCCAGTCCTCTCGGAAAGTATTTCACAGGTGAGGGCAAAACTCAACATTGCGAGCCTGCAAATAAACTGACTGGAAAAAAAGAGCACAGTAACCAATGAACTTGAAACATGCATGCCCCATTTAAAGAATGTACCCCTTGAGAAGCCTTGCAGGCTAGCAATGATTCAGCAGCCTAGTGACTGCGGGCCTGCAGCCAGGCTCCTGTGGCCAGCTAATCCTGCCCAGGCCACCAGGCAGTATTCACATCCCCCCACCCCTCCCAAGCGAGACTTTCTCCGGAGGCGCTGGAACAGCATGGAGACACAGAGAATATGTATCTTTGCGAAGCACCTTATGCTCTCAGAGCATTCCCATGTCTGGAATCATGCTGGAGCTGTCATCCTCAGGTTTGTATTTCCAGGAGGGTGTGATGCTGCTGTTGCTAAGGGCGGTAGAGTCGGTTCTGACACATAGCAACCAGATGGACTACAGGGGGAAGCAACGCCTGGTCCTGGCCATCCTCACATGGCTCCGTTTCAGCCCACTTGTGCAGCCACAGCGCCGTGCCGTCTTGTTGAGGGCTCCTCCTCTTTGTTGGCCCTTGGCTCTTCCCATCGTGCTGGTCGTCTCAAGGGAATGATCCCCTCAGAGAACGTGTCCATGGTTCACGAGATAACGTCTTTCCACCCTCACTTCTCAAGCTAAAAGTGCTCAATTCTTGCATCTGTTGCTGGAATACTCAAAGCAACCTTACTGTTTTCCCCTTTATAGCTTTATTTGACTTGAAATAAGTCTCTCTGCATCCCCAAATTAATATTTGACCTTTTCTTGGTTACACTTTTTAATACAAATATAAACATCCAGTAGATTCAATGGTATGCGGTATGGTATGCCTTTCAGAGAGCAGTGTGACTCTTGTTTGTACCTCGTGCAAGTTCAGTCCATCCTGGAGGCTCAGGAGCTGGGCCTGTCCAGTATCACGTGGGGCTCCATGCCAAAGAACGCACCCCTCTTGAAGGCATTGTGCCGGGGCTTCTGCTGTTCATAAGCTGGTGATTGTGATCAAACTGTAGCTGAATAGTCTATTCTCTGTGAGACTCTCTGAGTCTTTCCAGAGATCTAGTGAATCACAAGGGCAGTGAGAGTCAGCAGTGGTTCCTCTCTCCTAATTTGGCAGCATGAAAGAAAATGGCCCTCTAAGGAGGCGCTCTGAGCTAGGTTATAGAGACTAGGGCTAGTGAGAGGGGAAGTTCCTGGTGAGAAGCTGGAGAAGTGGGAAGGTGAGGACACGATTCATTTTCACATTTGTGGGGTTGGATCATGCTAATATTTACCGTCTGTGCAGCTAGCAAGGAAGGTGAGATTGGCCCATGGTGCCTCCAGTTTAATGGATGTGCCTATCTAGCAAACCCCCCATTTTTTCAAACTGCAATATTGGCCAAAAAAAAAAAAAATCAAACCTAGACTAATCACTCTCAATTTGTAGTGCAGTAAGTAGGTGGAATTTCTTGGTCAAATATTATAAATTTACTTTGTAATCAAGGACAAATTTTCTCTTACTAGAATCAGATTTTATTGCATGGGAATTTCTAAATTCTATGTAAAATTTTTTGTCTCCCAAAGGGGCCGAAGAATTCAGCTACATAGATATGTCCATGTGTCCTTTGTTCTAAAGATGAAGGAAAATCATAAAGCTTCAGCCAATTTTACAGTGGAGATTTAGTTTCTCGGTCTCAGAAATACTGATCTTTGGGCCAGGGAGTTCTTTGTCGTTTTATGCATGTAGGATATTAATCACCATATCTGGCCTCTACCCACTAAGTAGCATAATCAAGTTGGAAGTCCAATGTGTACTATTTCAAATGAGATGGTAGTACTCTGAGAAATAGTAACGATGGGTGTTCCAGGTATTAGATGAGAAAACTGCTGTTCACAGAGTCAGTGGTCGAGGTTAGTTCTCTTATTTGTTTCTCTACTCAGTTGACCTCCATGAATTCTCAACCCTCCCAGTTTGGGTGAGGGGGCAACTTCTTTGTTGTGCTTGGCCTGTAACTCGATTTCCCTTATGGTAAACCCAAGGAGGGTTTTGCAGAGGTAGAGATGGTATAGCCACTTCAAGTAAGTAGAGGTCGAAAAGGAAGGAGGGGAGTTTGCAAGGTCTTCATTGTCAGCGAAAAGATGGCAAATCACTTATCAAACCTTGTCATTACAGATTCCAAAGTTACACCCAAGAGGTGAAAGGGAAGGTTCCTGGAAAAAAACACACAAAAGACTTACACTGCCTAGAAGTTTCAAGAAACTTCTAGCCAGGCTGAGTAAGGGGGTTTCACTAGGAACGAAGACTGAAGGCAGGCAGGCAGTCTGTAGAAAGCTCTCTGGGAGAGCAAACCTGAGTTAAAGATCACTCAGTTCGGGCAGAGAGCTGGGGTTTTGGCTTGAAGCCCAGGATTTTATGATCATAGTTTCTGGCAGGGTTTCTGCTGTGTTGACCTTTCCCAATCCTGGCCTCTGCTTACATAACTAGAGCCAAGGACTCACTCCAGGCTCCAGGGCTTTCCAGTTGCTTGGCTTGCCCCACATGGGCCTAGAGCAGGATGCGTGCCAAGCCTTACCCAGGTGGCCTCCCGTCAACCCCACTGTGTTAATATGCTGCCTCCTCATTGCCTTTAATCCCCCACCCCATTTCTTGTAGTCATTAGTGAATCCACATCCAATGGACACTCAAATAAATACCTTTTGTGGACTGCATGAAACTTGGATGTTGCAACCCCTACGAATTAGAGTTTGTTATGATTGTTCTTAACTGCTGTCCAGTCAGCCCTAACTAATGGGGACTCTATTAGTTGACGCACAACTAATCACCAGCTGGTTTTTTTTTTTTTAGAAGTAGATCACAAGACCTTTCTTCCTTCTTTACCTTAATCTGAAACCTTTTCTACAAAGTACCATAAAAACGATGATAGATAAGGGTTTCCAGTTCATTGGTGGAACTAGAACCTGGCTCTCCCAAGTGGAAGGGGAGAGTCTTACCATTGAGCCATCACTGCTCCCCAAGTAGGTGCCGGCTCCTGGTGGCCCATGTGTGTCAGAGTACAACTAAGCACTATTGGGTTGTCAATGGCTTAGCTTTCAAAAGTGAATTGCCAGGTCTTTTTTCTGATGCACTTAGGATGCCTTTTTTGGACTCTAGGAACCTGAGCTCGTGCTGCTCCTCACCTCTCTCCAGTGTAGTCAACTTTAATTCCCTTTGGGCTGCAACTATTACTCCAGAAATTGTGGACACCATGCTTGCTTAGTTCCAGTCATCCACTGGCAATCTACATCCTTAGCCCTAAAATGTAAGCAAAAACTCTCAGCGAAAGCAGTTTGCTAAGTAATTGTAATCTTCCAGAGTCTATCTTAGACATTAATCACTTTGAAATGGCCCCCAGCTTAAGAAAATATCAAATTATCTTACTTTGTGACAAGCAAACTTGTCTACCTGACTGGTACATACACCACCTTGGGTACAAAATGGACGGTGCTTTCAAAATCAAATTCCTCCAGCTACTCTGTCTCTTAAAGTTATGAAGCTTTGACTTGTCAAAAGGTTCTCTTAACTACTTTTCTGTTTGCCAGGAAGCTGGGAGAGACATTCCCTGATTTCGGGACAAACATTTCCTTAAACAACATCTTGGGCAAAGTCGAATTCAAAGCAGAAATGGAAATGAATTGCAGGGAAATAAGGGAAGTTACATTGCTTGTTCATCTAGACATGTGAACTTGATTCAAAGTTGTTCTGTTTTGAACAGGATCTTGCACAGCTATGCACAAAGCTATGCACAGCTTTGTTGTTGTTCTCATTAATTGATTTCTGACTTATAGCAATACCTTGACACAGAATAGAGCTGCCCTAGGGGATTTTTCTAAACTTTAATCTTGACGGGAGCAGATCCTCCAAAAACAAAACTTCTATATGGGTTTCAATCATCAGCCCAGATCTTGGTGGCCTAGCACCCAGTCACTGTGTCACTTTTGTACTTGCTACATGTCATTGGGCCACTTCTGACCCACAGTGTCCCTACGCACAACAGAGGGAAGCACTGCCTGGTCCCAGACTCCCCTCACAATTGTTCCTAAGCTTGTGCCCCCTGTGTCAGTAGGCCTCCTGGTGTGGAGCTTGTTCCATTCATTCCTATTGAGCAGGCCCAGACTTCTGGTGACACTATGTACAGTCAACACAACACTGCATGCATCTGGACCATCCAAGTGATGGTTACAGCTACACCCGTTGTTGCAGCCACTGGGTCAGTCCATATCACTGAGGACCTTCCTCTCTCTCACTGACCTCTTCTTCGCAAGCATGAGAGCCTTCTCCAGAGACTGGTTTCACTGAATAACAGGTACAAAGCACGTGTGACAAAAATCTCACCATCTTTCCTTGTAAAATAAAGTCTTGCTATGCCATCCTCAAAATCCATCATTTCATTCTTCGGGCAGTATGTTGTATATTCAATACCCCTCATTAGCACCCTCATTCTTTGCTTTCCGTGTTTTCCAGCCAGGTTTCACCTGCATCAATGGGATGACTGAAAATACCAGGGTGGGCAGGCACACATTACTTCTCAAAAATGACATCTTTGCTTTGAGCAAGAGATCTTTTTGCAACAGTTATTGGATTTCTTGACTGTTGCTTCCATGCATGTTGATTATGTATCTAAAGGAAATGACTTTCTTGGCAACTTCAATCTTCTCTCCATTTATCAGGATGTTGCTTATTGCTCCGGTTGTGCAGACTCCGGTTTTTCTTATGTTAAATGTATCCTATACTGAAGGCCTTTGTCTTTCATCTCCAGCAGTCAGTGAATCTTCTTGGTTCAAGATTATTCTTTGTTTTAGCACACAATATTCTATCACCTGTATACTGCAGGTTTTTTCTTAATTTTCCCCCACCAAAATTAGCTATGGAACATTTTCTTCATGTTTATAGCCACTATTATCAGGTCCCATTTCCCCTAACTTCCCTGTCATAATTCTAAGTTTAAAACAAAAATCCCAGACTCCCTGCCATTGAGTCAAAGTCAACTTATATCCACCCTAAAGGACACGGTAACACTTCCCTTGTGAGTCTGAGATTATCACCCTCTACTGGATTAGAGAGCCCCAGCTTGCTCCTGAAGAGTGGTTGATGGTTTCAAACTGACGAGCTACCAGTTAGCAGCCCAACACAAAATCACTATACCACCGAAACTCCTTGCCAATTAATTAACTATTAATTAATCCAGTCACTATTTCTATAGATTTACCCATCCTGAATTTCATATAAAGAAAAGCATTTTTAAATGCCAGCAACAACAACAAAATAAAATGCAGAATTCAATGAGTCTTCCTGATAGAACCATCTTCTTTATATATTATTTGCTTAGCATAGAGTTTGGAGAAGTACAGTCAAAGACTGCAATGCTGACACACCCTTTTTCTGATTTTAAACCACACAATGTATCCCTTTTTCTATTCAAAAGATTTGTAGGTTTTGCATGGACATAATTAAGTGTTATACAATTCCCATTCTTCACCATGTTACTTGCAGTTCGTTTGAACCACAATACCAAATAGCTCAATCAAGCCAACAGCACACCACTAGACAGCTTTCTGACATTCTCTACTTTTAGCCAAAATCCATCTGTTATCAGCAATGATCTTCCTCATCCTATGTCCTCTTCTGAATCCAGTTTGAATTTTTGACAGCTTCCTGTCAATGTATGGATGCAATTGCTTATAAAATTATCTTCAGCAACCTCCTCCCCACCACCCTGCACCTCTTCTCACTGACTAGGGGTTGGGGCGAGGGAGGTCATCAAAGGAGAGAAGAAAACCTGGCCTCTTCTTTTGGTTCTCTGGCCCCACCCAGCTTTTTCCAGTGCCTGAGGAAGAGCTTCCGCAGGACAGCCACACCCGGAAGATGGTGCTGATCAAGACCATTGAGACCTGGAATGGGGAGCAGGTGGTGACTGAGTCCCATAAGGAGCAGCGCAGCGAGCTGGACAAGGCTTCAACTCAGTTACTGAGGCCCTCAGACTGCAGCTCCTGGCCCCGCCCCAGGTCAACTGGAAGCCCAAATCTCAACCCCAGTTCTTTATTGGCCGCCCCCCAACCCCAGCCCCGCATGTATCTCAAGTGTGGCCCCAGCCACCGTCCCTGGCCCATGACCAGGCCTGTCCAGTCAGCAGTCACCCTACTGTGATGAATAGAAACCTGGAAAGAAACGAAGTGTTTCTCCAGACAAGCCCACCCTGGTAGCGATGCCATGACCAGTGAGTGGTCAGAGCCTGAGTTTCACTTGTGATTCGAATAAATTATCTCGAGAAGCCTATATACATATATATATATATATATATATATATATCTTCAGCAAAATTTTATCTGCGTGCCATATTAATGCTAGTGTTCATTTCCACATTGTGTGAGATCATCTTTCTTTGGGATGGGCACAGCAATGTATCTCTTTTGTCAGTTGACCAGGTAACCTGTCTTCCATATTCCTTGGCCTTGATGAGTCGGTGCTTCCCATGTTTCATAACCTATTGAACCATTCCATTTGGTATCCCATCAAGATTTCTTGAAGCCTTGCTTTTTGCTAATGTCTTCCGGACCATTGGTGCTTGACCATTGGTTACCACTTGGAATGGTAGACAAGTGGTGTCTCGTGGCACTAAGAGTTATATAAATTAGAGGTTGTGAAGAGAATGAATTACTATGGTGAAAAAGTGCAATAATACTAGCAGTTGGCAGATTCAAGTGATATTACATAGAGAGAGTTTTAGTCCGGATAAGGCACCTCTCTATTCATACTCATAAAGGGACTATTCACAAAGGGAACCTACTGTAAATAGAAGAGCAACTAGCTCTTAGCCAAAAGTTTTGACAAGAATGGACTAAACTTAAATATCCTCAAGCACAAGTATCAGTCTGTGTTAAGATCTACTTTGATATATACATATAAATGAAATATACACATTTCATAAGCGATATCCCTATAAATGAGATGTAACTTTACATAGCATGAAAGAGGTTGGGGAAATTTTCCCTGGAGATTAGTGGTGGGAATTTCACTTCATGGTTGCTCTGATAAAGAGGAACGATCTGGCCAAATGTCCTTAGAGATGTTGCAACGCCATTTATTCTCCCCTTACTGATTTAGGAATGTGACCCTGCTCTTGACATTAAATCTACTGCTCTCAAGTGGGCAAACCCATTGAATAGGGTTTCCATAATCCATAGAAGAAGATTCCTACAGCTTCTTCTATGTGAGTAGCAGGAGCTTAACCATGGCATGGCCAGAGCTCTATCTCTTGCCCCTAAGGGGCAGGAATAGTCACGCTGGGTCTGTTACTACTTGTCTCAAGTTTTTAAGCAAAAGTCTTACTTCACTCCTCTGTGCTTTGTCAAAGATTAAAGTCGGATATGAAAGACCCAAATTGAGGGGAAAATGCAAGTTCCATTTTCATAGACTTGTCATACAATAGTAATGGAATCTGATAAATATCAATGTATACATCAGTCATAAAATAAGCATGTCATGTCATTAGATGATAGGCATTTTATATAACCCAACAAAACCAAGAATTCAACAACTACTTAGCATCTTAGCATGGCAAACACTTCCTAAAAGATACTTTGGTCATGTACTGAGCTAGTACACTAGATGATAATTATTTACATTTCTTTTACTTGTAGGGCCACATACCAAACCTTGTTTTTACAGTGGAGCTGTAATCAAGCTCTTACTTTATTCAAACAGTAATTAAAACTTTGGACTTGCCCCAGATGTTCCTATGAGTAATCTAAGTTTCTGTTTGATCTTCTTATCATCTCTCTGTGGCAGTCAAAAAGATCAAAAATAGTAAAAGAGGATTTAAGTTAAAATATACAAAGTCTGAAAACCCATGACTCTGGATGTTAAGGAACGCTGTTTCTTGGCATCCTGAGTTTTTGATGAGTCCTACCTTCAAAGACAAACTGAAGACCAATGCCTCAGGCAAACTGATGTGCAATCTTGAAGTTTAATCCCACAGGTAATGTTGAAAAGCACTTTTTAAAATAACATAATGTAAGTGTAAGATTTTCAAATGGACTCATTCTGGTAGGATTGCCTATGAAGAATCTCCATTCCCACCCTAACTGGACTGACTCAAAATCTGTATTTGGACAAGATGCTCAGATCGTGTTGAAAATTCTTGTCAAAGTGTATTGATGAGGTTTTCTGTGCCTGTGAAGATTTCCCATCTCAGAAACTCAAAGGGTAAATTGTACTCTGACTTAAAGGGTTGCTATAAGTGAAAATTGATTTGATGATAGTGTGTTTTATATTTGGGAACATCAGGTTCCCAAACCTGGTAAATGGCACTGTTGCCAGCCCATTTGTGAGGCTGGTGCAGGAGGACAGTTTCCTTCCATTGTGGGTCAGAGACACTCACAACTACAAACATATTTCCCATATATGTTTGAAAACATATGTTAGTATATATAGAGAAGCATTCCCTCTTTTGGTGCAGAGGTTAAAGCACCCTGCTGCTAAGCAGAAGTTCAGTGGCTCAACTCCATCAGCCACTAGGAGGGACAAAAATGCCTCAGTCGGCTTCCACGGCGATTTGCAGCTTGTGAAGGTTGACTCTGTCCTGGAGTGTCGCTCTACTATGGATCAACTTGACAGCAGTGGATTTGGTTTGGCCTCTGGGTATACATATATTCATATATTTTTCATATGTATGTATATGTGTGTGAGTGTCTTAATACAATGGCATTCGGCATTCTAGAGCTCTTTAGGCATTGTGTTTGCCCAGTAACAAACACTCATAGTCTCTTCACTGGCATGCGGGACTTTAGCTTGCGGCTCTGCTCTCATCTTAACAGTGAGAAGGTTGTGCTGACATGACTCTCGTTCTCTGCCTGTCCTGCATTGGGCTACATTCTGTCCTGCCTTAGAACTCCATGGCTACCTAGTGCCACCTGTGTGCCACCACTCAGTGCCACCCCTGAGAGCACTCACTCCGGAAGCCACAGAAGTGCTCAGGGATTTATCTGTCAACCTTCACCCCGCTGCTTCTCCACTTGTGCCCATAACCATACTGCTGAGTACCATAACACACCCCATCGGGCCTCTTCCTATGTTCCCAGCTCAGAGAACCCCCCAGCAGCATCTTCCCAGGAGACCAGCTTACAAGACAGCTGGCCCCATGAAAAGCCTAGACCCAAGCCCAGGGCATCCATGTATAGCAGCAACTTAAGACTGACCACAGCCATGCCCATGCTGACACTTGCCACTCCCACTGTGCCCCGGATGCCCACCACAGCCCTATAGTAAGAGGACTCTCATCTGACCACGGCTTTCTTCATCAGGGAAGACAGGCACTCCCTCCTGACCTACCCACCCAGGAGAGCACCCCAGAATAGGGGGGAAGAGGGAAGGAGTCTGAGGAAGGGGACTATAAATATAAACAGTTTATAAGTATTCACTGTATCCATTTAAAAATCCCACTGAGGAACAAGTATAAGTCCCAACCCTATTTCCCAAATTGAGAATCACAGTAGAATTTACAAATGCAGCCTTTAGAATCAGATAGGTCCAAGGTAAGTCCTGACAACTCAGTGCATTAACTGGACAATCTTGGGTCACTCAGTGGGCTTCCCTCTGTTCCAGTTTCCTCATCGGTGAAATGGAGACTGTAACACAAGTCTCTTCATTTCATGTTCAGAAGACTAAGTGAAATTAATTCATATAAGGTGATTGGCAATGTCTTAATAGATAGGATAGTGGATGAGTGTTAACAAGGAGTTATTACAAACAGCCAGGCAAGTCCGTAGCTTAATCTGCACTGTCAGCAGCTCTTACAATGAAAGGGGTGACAAGGAGGATACAGTGGCTCATAAAATCTTTTAAGAGATCAGGTGAGAGACTTGTGATAGAACCACGTCCCATCAGCCGAAGAAGACAGGGAGGAAGCATACATGAGGGATGGCTTTCTTAGCAGCTGTGTCGGGAGTCATGTGCATGGCATGAGAGAGCGTGATCCCACAGAGGTCTGTGTTGACTCAGGCCCACTCCTGAATCATGCCGGTGTTTGCAAGCATAGTTAATATTATTCTTTCTCTGCATTCTTGAAAACTGGGCTCAGCCACAAATCACAAGCTAACAAAGGAAAGTAAATAGACCCTTGTTTCTCTAGCACTACAGATGGGCAGGTATAGCAGTTAAGGGGCTGCTGCATAATGAAAGCAGACTTCCCGGTGAGAGTCCCTGGGGGGATGGAAATGGTTAATACACTTGACTGCTAGCCCAAAGATCAGAGGTTCAAATCCAATGGCAGGGACCTTGGAAGGCAGGTAAAGAGATCCACTTCCAAAATCCGCCACTGAACGTACCAAGGAGCATATTCATTCACCCTTGGAGTCTCCATGAGATGGGATCTGAGGTACAGAAGTGCTTGGCATGTTTATCTTCCTAATTAGGTGGTTTTGCAGCCTTGGAAACCCAAAGGGGCATTTCTACCCTATCCTATCAGGTAGTCAAAGTCAGTGTGATGGCAGTTGGTTTGGTTTGGGGAATTAGGTGTATGTAGATGAAGATGGAGAATCCCTGGTACTGTAGTTGTTACACATTGCAATGCTAACTTCAAGGTTAGCAGTTCAAACCTCCCCCCCCCCCCCAGGGACAATTCCAGAGAAAGACAGGCTTTCTGCTCCTATAGGCTCAGTCTCAGAAACTCACCTGGGGTATTTCTACCCTGTTCTACATCACCACTATGAGTCACACTGATGAGATGGAAGTAAACTTTCGTTTTGTTTTGTTTTCCTGGGAGAGTTTATGAAGACTGCCCATTCCCCAGTTTCTAGTTGATGTTAGAGCAGGTTTTCCATTAGGAAAGGAAACAACACTGGGGCTTCCTATCATATTTATGTGTACTTTTTTTTCTCCCCTTAATAAATAGACTGCATCTCTAGTTACCAGTAGGAATATTTTACAATGAAACCAAGGCAAAACTAGTATTATTCTCAAAATTTTAAAAATTATTTTATTATTATTATTATTTTTTTTAGGCATCACTGCCCTCAGGTGGTGGGAGTAGGAGGCCCAGCCTTTGCTCCTGGGAGCCGGAATTGAACCTCCATCCCAGTGGGCCACAGTCCCGCGCACAACCACTACGCCACCGGGGCTCAGCCTTATTCTCAAAATTTTTACAGCTACATATTAACCCCAAAAAACGTGATGATGTTGGGCCAACTGCATTTAGAAACCCTTGGCGTTCACGATGACTGACAGCACTCGGCCAGGAACCACCTCTCCAGTCTCCTGAGTGCCAGCCAGACTCATCAGGAGAGCAACAATCTCCATTTGGATTCAAAATTATCATCAATCTCTCCTATTATCCTCCTCCTACCTTGAGAGCGAACAGGGGAACTGGTGGCTTTGCAAATGCTGTGTTAGCCTTACTTTATCATTCTGTTCACATCTTTTATGCTTCTATTTAAATTCTATCTTAGCAGAATAAGTGTCATACTCTATTGTGAAGATTGGCACTGTTAAAAAATGTTCTAACCATACATGGATCAAGTGACCAGTAGTAATAGTTCATTATGTCAAAACTATGTCACTGTCCAGTGAACAGAATGGGAAGGCTAGGAGGGGACAATGAGGTGGTCCAGAGTCTACATGTCATCCTTGGTGCAGAACTCTTGCTCCTTGCATAACCAGGGAAGGAATTAGCTCACACAGAGTTCGAAAGCTTGGCCTTAGAGCAAGGATGCCTGCACCCAGCAGCACAGGGCAATTTGTCCATTTTGGTCAGACAGGTGGGTGAATAGTCAGCTAATGGGAATTGCTGAAACTCTTGTGGTAGCTTCTATAATGCCATGTGAATGACATTTATAAAGGGTAGTTACCTTTATAGCAGAATTACATCCTTTCTACTCCTGTACAGAGTTACCATCTCAGAAACCCACAGGGGCAGTTCTACCCTGTTCTGTATGGTCACTATGAGTGGCCACTAACTTGGTGGCTGTGACTTTGAAAGTTTTCATGTTTCTTTGTATTGTCTCAATTTGAAGAAATTATACCATTTGCTTAGTTTTAAACATGTTATGTAACCCAGTGGTTCTCAACCTGTGGGTCACTATGCCTTTTGGGGTTGAATGACTCATTCATGGGGATCACTCGATCCATAACAGTAGCAAAATTACAGTTATGAAGTAGCAACAAAAATCATTTTAGGGTTAGGGGGGTCAACACAACATGAGAAACTATAATACAGGGTCACGGCTTGAGGAAGGTTGAGAACCGCTATGTAGTCTTTTCAAATTTTCTTTTGATAAAAGGAAAAGAAATTAAATCCATGTTCTGATGGAACTGGAAATGGACAATTAGCCTCTTTCCCCTTCATGTAGAATATAAGCATGAAAAAGTCAGCCTCAGTGTTCAAAGGAACATTTCCAACCAGTGGACCATGGGCAGAATTCAGGCACCAAAGGACAATCTGTTCTGCAAAATTACTCTCTAGGAAGTAAGGCAAGTAATGCCATTTAGATGGGGAAAAAATAATGGATAAATATAATGTGAACAAATAACACAAGTAACCAATGTTGTCAGGAGAAGGTTCAGTTTAACAGAAAATATTAGCAATAGTTTGGTAAACAGTGTAAAAACCTATTACGATCTTATGTGCCATCATAAGATTGTGTGATTGTAGGGAATGTGTGAAGTCGCAGACAGCAGGGCCCGTACTGCTCCTCCTCCTCCTCCTCCTCCTTCTTTTTCTTAAATAATTTTATTGGGGGTTGGTTCAACTCTTAATCACAATCCATCCATCCATCCCTCCATCCCTCCCTCCAGCCATCCATTGTGTCAAGCACATTGGTGCATTTGTTGTCATCATTCTCAAAACAGTGGCTTTCTACTTGAGCCCTTGGTATCAGTTTATTTTATCCCTCTCGCTCCGCTCTCTCACCCTCATGAAGCCTTGATAACTTATAAATTATTATTTTTTCATGTCTTACACTGATCAAGGTCTGCCTTCACCCACTTTTCTGCTGCCATACTGCTTCTTTGGTACAAGTCTGAAGTATGCTGACATCATGTCGAAGACTTTGCCACACTGACTTCCTGTCATTGTCTTTTGACTGCTCAAAGGGCTCTCCCAATGTCGCATACTTCAATATTGTTTGTACAGCGAATGATGCAAGGTCTGTGCCATAGGTTCCCAAACTTAGTTGGCCTACCAACCTCATCGGGGGAAAGAAATTACTCAGCGCCTCCTGGCCATTATAATCATTTACACCGTAGGTTACAAGCCAGGATGAAGTGACGTCCGTGTTTCTGCATCTCGCCCTAGGGGCCTGGCTACAGAAGGTTACAAGTTGAGCTCTTAACCATAAGATCACTTGGATCCCCCAGTCACTCCAGGGGGAAAACGAAATTTTCTACTCTTGTCAAGATTTAGGGTCCGAGAAACTCACAGGGGGCATTCTACTCCCTCCTCTGGGGTCTGAGCCAGAATAGTCAGTAGAAGTGTTTTGAATTTCAGGTCACCCCAGCGACCCCCAGGGGGCAGCACCACTCATTTTGGGAAGCACTGGTCTATGCAGAAAGTAGAACACATAGTGAGGAAGCCTGGTTACAAGTTTGTGAATTCTCTATTTTAACAGCTCTTCAAACCAAGAAAGGCCTATTAATTTCTGCCATTCACAAAACAACAGCTGCTAGAAATCGTCCAAATTATGACCAATATAGTTCTTAGTAATTATTTCCATTCTGGAACTTTCAGTTACTTTGAGCTTAAATATCTTCAGCTATAGAATAACATGGCAGCTGTTTGAAGAACAGGGAGTACCATCTATGTCATTGTACTTTGTTTCTAGTCTAACTCCAATATTTCAGTAGTGGATGGAAAAATCCATTAAAAGAAGAAAAGTGAGGGCTGAGCCCCGGTGGCGTAATGGTTGTGCGCGGAACTGTAGCCCACTGGGACGGAGGTTCGATTCCAGCAGTGGGGCTGGGCCTCCTACTCCCACCACTGGAGAGCAGTGATGGCCCCCCCCCAAAAAAAAAAAACTTAAAAAATGAAGAAAAGTGAAATGGGGGGCGGATTTTAGGAATTTTAGGAGTAGCTATAACTTAACTTGGACATCTTGGCATATTGTTATGGTGAGTTCTAGCAGCTATGAGCTAGTGTTGCTTTTATTTACATTATTTTCTGTATTCAGGAAATACAATCAACTCTAATAATATCAGATTTGGAAGTGCTTTCAAGAGTGAAAAGGAAATAGCTATGAGGTTGGTAAAAAGAATCGCACTGAAAATTACCCAGCAGAGAGGTTGCTAACCCTAATCTCCGCTCTTTGTTCCGTGTGCTAAACTGCTTTTTGAAAACACCCACAAAATTAAAGGCACTGATGCAGATCGCTAGGGAAAAACAAGTTTAGATTTAAAAAAACACAATAAAATGAACAGCAGGATATAGCATCATTCCCCCCAGTGAATATCAAAAATGTTCCTTCTACATACTTAAATTAGATTTCTCAAAGATGATATGAACACAGTACATTTTGTGCCTTCTTTTAAAAATTCTTTACCTAAGGTCATTTAGGTATAGCTCATTTTATTTTCTTTTGACAAACTATGAATCAAGCTCTCAAACACTTCCGCTTCAAATGCCTTCCCATAACCCACCTTGAATCTTAGGGCCCGCACAAATCCTGTATTAGGAGTCAACTATGCAATAGATATGGTCACAAGGGTCAGAACCAAGTCAATGGAAACTAACAACAATGGACACTAACAACACATGCATTTTTACTGATTACAGAACAATTAACTTAGCAGTTTGCCCAACTCTGGTAATTATCACATAGGCATAGACTTATTTTTGCTGACTTTGATATAGGGTACACTTTTTCCCATTTGAGCATACTTTTTTAATATCTAAAGGGGCAAGGCACTCTGTGTGAGTCTGGGTAGATTTGGTGACTGCCACACACTGCAAGAATGCTTAGGGCAGTGGTGGAAGCAACTGAGAAGCTTCTATTTATATCAAGATGACAGGTCTCCTGGTGATGCTTCCAAAGGTTGGAGAGAAGGACTGTGGAGGGCATCAACACAGCAGTAAAAAGGATTGACCACAGTGCCAGTGGCTTCTCTAGAAGTATGACCATGCTTCGTCTGCAGCTCAAAACACCTTCAGAATGGCCTCCACTCTAGCTGGCCTCAGGAGTGCACACAAAATGAAGTACAACATCTCTGGGTCTGGACTTGACCTCACTCATAACAGCCTCACCAGCCAGGTGGAAATACTTCTGATGGAATGTCGGGAATGTGGTTTTAACAGCAGTTCTTTATTACATTTGAAGCTGCAGGGCCCTGCCCATTTATGGAGTCAGAAATTCAGCTGAGTCGACTGTGACCAGCATTTGTAAACTGAACTACAACAGAATGGAGTCGGATGGAGCAAACTGTATCTGTTTCTTACGTAGCAAACACAAGCAATAGTTCGTGAATGTTTTGTCTCAGTTTAAGTTATTCTGTCTCAGTGTGTATCTATGAACAAATACATTTACATATATTATAACAAATACACATTTCATTATCCACATGTGTGTGGATGTGTGGGTCTATGTACATGAAGCGCTTTGAAAAGTTCAAAGAACAATGGAATGAAAGAAAATGTCACTTTCCCACACCCTTTGAAGCTCCTGTCTATACACACCACTGTATTTGTCTGTGTGCAGATTGGAGATGTCTGGGAAATGAAATTAAGAAGGATATCTATTAATATTGTTTACCAAGGACACATACAGCAGAGCCACAGTCTCATGTTGATTTGGATTCACAGGGGACCCTGCCAGACAGGGGAGAGCGGCCTGTGTCTGAGTCTGTAACCTTCACCGCACCGGCTTTCAAACAGCCAACTTTTCTGTGAGCAGCTCTTCAAAATTTCCCGACCCCATCAAAGTGATTCCTTCTCTCTGACAAGGTCAGAGCGGGGATAACAGAAGGAGAGAGGTCACTTTGAGCCATGCTCGTGACCCGGCTGTCTGAGAAAGAATAAATACTGCACAAGGAAGTCGGATCCACTGAAGTATTAAAGCGTGTCTTTCCACTTGGATAACAAGCAGATGATGTGGATATATTAACAGAGGAGAAAGGGACTGGAAAGTTTCCATTTGAGTCACTGGGCTTTTTTCAGCTGCGCTAACTTGTTCCAAACCCAGCCAACTGTGTATACTTTGGCAGAATGTACGATATACTTCACTAACTCTGGGATACTTACTCTTCTTTAATAGGTGATGTCCTCAAACCCAGCCACCTCCTCAATTGAAATGTTAAAAAAATCTCTATGAATTAATTTTTAAAAAATATGTTTTAATGAATTCATCTTAAACAAAAAAATGTATCCCCACCCCCTTCCCCCCAGCTTTGTCCATCTTCTAAAATGTCTAAAACTTTTTGGTCCTCAACATGACAAAAATATAATCTCTAATATTTAGAGAATAGTTTGGTTTCTCGTCTCTGAAAATATATACAAATAGAATGCATCAGAATATTCCCGGGCTGAAGCTAAAACACAGGGCTTTCATGCCCTCTGGTATTATGTGCACAACTGGAGCTCTGGTAGGGGAGTGGTTATGCTTTGGACTGCAGTGTGCATATTCTGCAGTTCAGGACCTCCAGCAGCTATGTTGGAGAAAGACTAGGCTTTCTACTCCCGCAAACAGTTCTAGTCTTAGAAGCCTCCCCTCCCAGGGGGTGGGCTTATGAGCGAGCCTTGATCCGATGGCAGGGATTGGGTATTTTGAGTTTGTACACTCCTAGTGTCCGTGTGTATCACAGTTCTGCATGAGCCCCCTGTTGCAGCCGCTGTCAAGGGTCCTCTCCGTGGCTGCCCCTCCACTTTCCCAAGACCAGGCTCTGGTCTGAGTACAAGTAGATATATGATGGTCAGTATAAAAAGTTTTGCTTCTACAGTTCCAGTCAATCAGTTCATACATGATGGGGTTTATTGCAAATAATCTGTGTTTAAAGACCTCTCTCCATAATCAGTGAATGACGAACACAAATGCTGGTAGGAAGACACTTGTCTAAGTCTTGTTGTACCTTCAGAGAAAGGATTCTTCTGTGCCATGGGGGGAAGCACAGGCTATGAAGTATTTAGTATAATTCAAGAGGACATATTCATAAGTCATTGAAGCTTAGCAGGTTTATGGGCATGCTGCCTATATAAAGCAAGTTTCTAGGCAGACCAATTATTTTCAGGAAGATCTGGGAAATCCCAGAAATGAATTTAAGGCAAATAGGTCAGCTCAGAAGGCTATAGCATCAGGTTTGGGGGTGTCCAAAGTGGTAATCTTTTTTATTAATAAATCATTTTATTGGGGGCTCATACAACACCCATCACAAACAATACATATGTCAATTGTATGCATACCACGTTTGCACACCTGTTTCCATCATAACCCCTGAAACATCCTCCCTCCACTTAGGCCCCCAGTACCACCTCCCCATATGTCCCCCTTCCCCACTCCTCCTCCCCTAAGAACCCTTAATAATTTACAAATTGTTCTTTCTTTTCCATATCATACTCTATCCGATGTGTCTGTTCACTCACAGTGGAGGCTCTCCGTACTCCAGAGAGATCAGATCCAGAGAGATCAGATCCAGAGAGATCCCTGCAATTGGTTCCCCACTTCCACTCTCCCCTCCCTGCCCCCTCCCGGTTTCACTGTACCCACCACTGGTCCTGAAGGGATCATCTATCCTGAATTCCCCATTTTTCCAGTTCCAGTATCCATCCCAAAGTGGAAATCCTGATAGATTTTCTTAAAGGAAACAAATCTATCACTGGGGCTTATGACGAAGAACCTTTCAGGAAGTGGAAAACTGCATTCGTAAGAAAGAGGCCCAGTCCCAACAATCCTATGAGAATTTTGCTGGAAAAGTGTACTTCATCCACCCTGCAGCTCTAGCTTACCCTTTCAAGCGCTTTGCTCCTCACACTCAAAGAACTGCTTAAAGGAATACTATTTGAGTATCTCTTGGATGACAAACATTCTGCTCTGACAGGTTGCAAATTGAAGCATGCTGACTTCTTCAGAGGAGGTTAGAGAGATTGAAGTATCATCTCTGAAATGTGTAGACATAGCTGGAGGGCATTTCAAGGAACAATAACCATACACTGATATTTTTGCTTAAGTGTTCTATGGTTTGCAGCAATATTTTTGACTAACACGCATGTATACACACAATATTGGACAAAATGAATTCTGTGTAATTTTTCCTTAACTATTTGCATTATTTTAGTTTTAGTTAAGATTACAAAATTTAAAAGTATTTTTGTGAGGGTTGAGCCCCGGTGGCGTAAGTGGTTAAGTGCGGGACAGTGGCCCGCGGGCTTGGTGGTTCAAATCCAGCGGCGGCTCTCAGGAGTAGCACTGGGCAGCGCCCACGACCACCAGAGGCAGTGATGCCCCCCCCTCCAAAATAACAAAAACAAAAACAAATATATTAAAAAAGTATTTTTGTGAATTAATATGAAATGAATTCTGCTTATAAGAAGAATTGCAAGCAGTACAGGATTAAATCTCATTTTATTTCTAACAGTTGTATTAGCACCTATTTATATAAAGCATATTTCCCACTGAAATGTAATGCTGAAAGCTATAACATTCTAAGATCTATTGCTGATTACATTTTAATATTTATTTCTAATGTCATTAGACAATAATTAAAGAATATGATCTGTAAAATGTTTTGAATATGATTAGATATTTTACAGGACAAACATGACTGATTTTTCTAGAATTTTATGGTACTAAAGGGGTAGGAAAAGGACGTGAACTTTTATTTTGATTCAAGAGTACACACTTATTAGATCAGTGTGCTAATTGAAACATTCATGACCTCTCTGTTTTTCTCTATTTCCTCAAAGGTCCATTCTGACTCATGAAAGCACACCACTACAAAATGGATTTAATAAGCAGTTCTCCCTGCAATCGTAACAGGTATTGTGTATAGCTGCTATGGTATTGGGAGCATACAATTGTGATTTAAAAATATGTGCCTCTTCTTTGTGGTTCTTATTCTTTCCAATATGAATATTTCTATTATGCTGCTTTTCTCTTTATTTTCCTGATATGTTTTTCACTAGCCCACTTCCCATCAACATATGACACATGCTACTTTTTAAATAAGCACGGTTACCCATGTTTGTATTAATTTTTAAATATTTTCCTTTTTAATTCAGTAGTCTCTCTCTTTACATAAGGGACTTAATTTTTTACAATTTAATGCAACAATGGTGTACTTGATTTTTTCCTTTGGGAAAAAGTATTTCATGTTGATGGTTTGATGTGCTTTGTTGGTTTCTCTTTTGAAACCAGTAGTGTGCTGAGTAGAGCAACTTTTGTTCAGTCCTCTTTTGTTCCCATTAATATAATAATTGTATTTCTCCTTTTGAAAAAATTCTATACATTCTTGTCTTTCCCTCACAAATAGCTGTATTTAAACTCTTCTGAAGCAAAATGCCTAACAGTAGTAATGGAATAAAATGCCACTGTTTACTATCCTGTAAATCAACTGCGTTACGGTTCAAATCCAGCAGCAGCTGGCCAGGAGGAAGGCTGGGCCTCCTCCTCCCACTAGGGCAGTGTTGCCAAGAAATAAATAAAAATAAAACAACTGTGGTAACTATTGCTTCCTTCCAGATGTCTTTTTCTTCCATCGCCTTTTCCTTCCCTTGGGGTCCTCTCTGTGTGGCTGGACAGTCCTCTACTGGAGAGTCTTCGAAGCTGGCCCCTCTCAGAGACTTCTGTTTGGACTGTCTGCCACCTCCCCACAGGTGCATGCCACCGTGGGTGGGTCGAGACTGGATTTACTCCAGCCACTTTGGTTCCCCAGCCACACCCAGTCCTGGAGGCATCATTTGTCAGTGGCTGCGATCCCTAGGCTCGTCTGCTAATTGCATGGCGTTAAAAGGTCAGGCACGGCCCATCCGTTTGGCTGCTGTAGGGAGAGGGCACGGCTATACCCTGGAGCCCAGGGCAGAGCACCCGGATGACGGGGGCAGATTTTACGGGCAATGGCTTCCTGATCCTGACAACTTACAGCTACGGCTGAGGCGGCAGCAACGTGGGGACCCCACTCTACTAACTAGCTTTGAGAGTTATTCCTTAAGGTTCAACCTTAATTCATCAGCAAAACATTCTGAATCTATTGAATGGGCAAGGTAAGCAACTCCTTTTTGATGCTGCTCCAGGGGTGGATTCTAGCCTTGACTCTGACCCACACTGCTCCCTCAGCACAGAACTGCCAGGCCTTGCTGTGACAATAATAATGTATGAACACGGACTTCCCACGAAATTTAATTTTCAATATGATCCCTCTATATCAAAAATCCTTATTGAGCTGTGTTACATTACATCGTCCCACTCAGGATCATTATCCATTTGCATTTCACCAACATTTGAGTGCCGATAAAGTTGCCAAGAAATTGTGCTACATGTTGCAGGTAAATAAAAAACAAACAATAAAAACCCAAACCGATAAAGCTATTCCCTGCATTTGTCACCTGCACCAATTTCATAAACACTTTTCAGTTTTATTCTTACTCCAATGATATTAAGTTTGTTGCTTTCATGAAAAGCACTTCCTTTCAGGTCTTAAGCAAGGGTCCTCAAACTATGGCCCACAGACCACATCTGGCCCACCGAGAACATTTATCTGGCCCGTTGGGTGTTTTTGCCACTGCAGCTGCTGTTCTGCTTAACAGCTGACTCCTCCAGGGTTGGCAATGAATCTGTTCATAGGTTTTTTTTTTTTAATATCTATAGTTCAGCCCTCCAACAGTCTGAGGGACAATGATCTGGTCCCCTGTTGAAAAAGTTTGAGGATCCCTGATTTAGAGAAAGGTCAAGCACATCCCCACTTGCACCGATTCAACACTCCTCACTGGACATGCCTCAAATGTCTGAGATCCTTTCAGGCATCAACATGCTGTGCCCTATAACTCCCCACCCTCTCTTAAAGCACATCTTTCCCTGCTGCTGGGGGCTGCAGTGTTCTCCCTGTCCCCTTACTGTTGTTTTCCACATTTTTACGTTGTTTCATTCGATGTAACATTTACAGTACTAGAAACACAAACATGAGTCAAATCAAATTCTGACCCATGGTCAGCCATATTTGACACAGCACCATGACTCGATCGAGTGTGTGTGGCTCTCGTGTTTATGGATGCAGGTTGCAGATGTTTCCACAAGGTAGCTTCCAACGGCCAACTTTCAGGTCTAGTAATCAAGCATGACCCAAGGTCAAGATGAGTTATATTGGACATTTCTTTAAAAGGGGGTGGGGAGCTTGTTGCCTTGCTGGTTGTGTCTTGCAAAAGAGTCTGTTGAAGTCCTAACCCCCCAGGTAATTCTGCAGATGCTCATACTGGAAAATTGGAGCATTTAGGCCGCCATTCAGATGAGGCCATATCAGATTGAGTTGCACCCTCATTCCAATGACCAGTGTCTTGATGAGAAGTAGGCTCTTTGGAGACATGCAGACAAACACAGAGGCAAGACAGGCATGTGTGAAAAGGTGATGGTATCCCCCACTATTTGGGGAGGCCTTGGGGAGAATAAAATTCAGGATCCTAAAGCCAGAAGTCTGTAGGGCTAATGACCTCTGGCATGGAAGCCAGTTCTCCCACCATCTTGACTCTTCAGCTCTTCCTCAAACTGACTGAATGTCCTTTTGTTTCATTTTCTCCAGAAAGAAAGACTACTTTAAGAAGCTGCACCCAACTCCTGGAATATCCTCACACATACCCATGGCAGATTCCTGTTCTTTCTATACTCAACCAACTCAACAACCACCCCCTCACAGCTTTCTCCTGACAACTCGACAGGGTGCCATTCCTCTCCACCTCATCCTCTCTAAAAATGTAACTCCTACAACACTCTGCTCATGACTATAGCTCACGACTCCTGAGAAAACAGTTTGTGCTTCTACATGAAGAAGAGTGGCAAAATGCTGGGTATTAGTTTGATTTACACCCCACCCTTCTCTTTGCCTGTGGTCCTTTTGATGCTTGCACATCTGCATTACAGAAACTATGGGTTGCTGTTTAATTTCCTTTATGCTATACCTAGCTGATTGACAAATATTAGCTTAAGAAAGGTGCCCAGGAGAATCAGCTTCTATTGCTATCTGCTTTCCTCATGGCCTTCATTCATGATGGTTAACTGGTTTCTAGAAGGTGCAACTACAGAGGAAAACATCAGTGCCTCCCTAGAACCAGGGTTGTCCTAGTGACTTTGCCCAGAAGACCTGATTCCAAGGCACAGACTACACAGGAGCTCCTTGAGGAACGGCAGTCCAAAGCAAGCTTTCCAAGTGAAACCCAACATCTTGTCCTAATTGTCCTGCTATGCCAGAGCTCTGAGATTCTGCCATCAGTTCTCCTGGGAAGCGCGACCTCTGAAAACATGGGAGAGGGGAGAAACTGTCCAAAGATTTTGGCTTATACCATGTCAAAATAAATTGATGTGGTCTGGAAGCTTATAAAGATCTATACTGGGGCTGAGCCCTGGTGACCTAAGTAGTTGAGTGCGGGACTGCGGCCCATGAGCATGGTGGTTCAAATCCAGTGGTGGCTCTCAGGAGCAGCACTGGGTAGCTACCACTACCACCGAGAGCAGTGATGCTACCCCCCAAAAATCTGTATTAACAAAAGAGTATGTGTTCTGATTCATCATTGCATCTGCAGTATCTATGCAGGGTCTAGCACAGAGCAGAGGATCCTCATGTCTACAAATAAATTGAGAGCATCATAAAATAACTTGCACTTTGATCTTGGTTTTTTTTCTTTTTCTCTCTAGCAAATCAAGGTGCACATCCTAAAGGAATCTAGTCAGTGTATCTCTTGAACCCCGAACTGCTTTGTTGTCTTGCTTCTCTTGTCTGTGTCTGTTGTTCTGGTGTCTTCATTATTACTAAATTCCCCTGAGGAGCTTCCTGACATTTTGACCTCTTTACAGACATAAACCCACTGCCATGAGAGTCCATTTCAACTCACAGCCATTTTATATGTAGGTCAGGCTAGAGCCAATTCTTCAGGATGTTGAGCCTGTAAATCTTTAGTTTTAAAAGTTATCAAGGAAAAGCATGTTCAGCATAACTTAAGCTAAAAGAAGTGAATATTTTTTCCAAAAGAAGTGAAGATTTTATCCAAATCTTGAGTGGAAAAATTGAAGGATTTCATAGGCAAACTAGTGACTGATGCAAGAGGCATCAAGAGAAAAATGAGTGGAGCACACAGTGCTTATATTGAAAAGAATCAATAGATGTTCAAACATTTCAAGAGGCAGTATTGACCAAGAGCCAATAGGACTGAAGGCAGAAGTCCAAGTTGGACTGAATGTACTAGGAAAACAAAGACCTTAGAAATTGACAAAATAAAAAAATATTAAATGAAAATATTAAATGAAATTTTAATATTAAATGAAAATTTAATTAAAATATTAAATGAAATATTAAATATTAAATGAAAAGTTTCAACGAGCTGATGAAGCACTGACAGCACACACTCACCTGTGCCAAGAAATTTGGAAGACAGCTACCTGGACAAGTAACTGGAGGAGATCCATATTTCTGTCTATTCCAAAATTTGGCGACTCAACAGAAGACAGAAACTATCAAATAAACCATGAGTATCATTGAGAAGAATGGGAATTCCTGAATACTTTATTATTTACATGGAGAATCTGCACAGAAAGCAAAGGCAATCGTGCAAACTAACATCAGGAAAGGTGTGTGTACGGATTGTAGGAGAAAATCATCTGAGGAGCGGGATTATGTGAAGGAAAAACACAGCATTAGGAATGAATGAAGACTTACAGACAACCTTCTATGTACGTGGAGGTGGCACACATAGCCTTGCTAAAAGCAAGGAAGATTTGAAACACTTGTTGATTAAAATCAAATACTATAGCCTTTAGTATGGATGGCAGCTCACTATAAAGAAAACACAAATTCTCACAACTGGCCCAATAGACAACATGACAGATAAATAGATGGAGATGTGAATAAAATGATCACATATTTTATTTTTCTTGGAGCTATGATAAATGTTCATGGATACAGCAGTCAGGATATCAAATGGCTTATGGTATTGGGCAAATCTGCTGCACAAGAACTCTTGAAGATCAAGGACATCACCTGTGCGATTAAATTGTGCCTGACGAAAGCCATGGTGTTTTTCAGTATCTCCAGTGCACATGAAAGCTGGAGAGAGAGTTAAAGCCAACTGCAGAAGTAGTGCCTTTGAATTATGATGTTGGCAAAGAATACTGAAGGTGCTGGGACTGCCAGGAAAACCCCAGCCTATTCTGCAAGAAAGACAGCCAGAATGCCACTCCTTTGGATCAAAGATGCAGGCACTTTGTCTCTTGTACTTTGGATACATTGTCAGGAAGGTCCAGTCCCTGGAAAAGGGTATTATGCTTGGTCGAACAGAGAGTCAGCAAAAAGGAGGAAGACCCCTAAGAGATTAGTTGACACCGGGACTGTATCTATGGTCTCAGACCTTGCAAGCCTCGTGAGGATGGCATTAGACCAGGCCTTTCTTCATTCTCTTGTCTGTAAAGTCACTGTGAGCTGGAACTGCCTTGAGGACACAAAGCAATGGCAAAGGTTCACACACCCAGATGACATCATCTTTCTCCCTCAGAGCAGCTAGAAGTTTGGTACAGCTGACCTGCAGGTTCGTAGTTCAAGCCCTACCCCACAATGCCACCGGTGCTTCTTTCTGACCTCTTACTATTCCAGAAATTGGTCTGGGTTTAGTGCTTTATACTAATCATTTAGATCATAATTTGCTATTCATTCAACGTGATTATGCAGTTAACAAATTAGTTACTTAAGGAGGTTAATAAACTAAGTTTGCCACCATGCTCGTTACTTGATGAATCAGACTGCATTCACATTTTCCACTTTCCTAAGGAAAGAAAGAAATTGTAGTTTTGAGTTCAACTTTTAAGATGATGGTAGCTGATCATTTCCCCTTCTATCTGAGTTCTGGCTTTATAATCTGAACAAGAGAAAGCCCTGGGGAACCTGCCACTTTCACACCACCAGAAAGTACTGTGACGACTCGCAATGGGATGCATGGGAAAGCGTTCAATAGATAAAAAGAAGTAGGTCATGACATGTCCTTCAGCTGTGGTTCAGTGGGCGCCCAGAGAAGGAAGCTGGGGTGATTCACTTCCTTTATTTGAAATAATTTCGAGAACACAAATAGAAAAACATTCTTTATACCTGAATGCATCATCTGAAGAACCAGGAAATAAATAACAAATTGTATTCAAAGGTTAAAGTCCCATTTCAGGTTTCCAATGGTAACTTGAATTTTCAAGAGTGGGATAATTATCCACCCTTATCTTCTCTTGTTAAGAAAGAGCTGAACTAATAGCTAAAACTATATTCTAAAACATAATTACACAACTGTGTAATAATTATATTGTAAATACACGTAACTATTACAGACCACATTTAGTGGACATATTTTTACATAATTTCAGGACTTTCAAAATAAGTCAAATTTTTACTCAATTAAAAGTGATAAATTCTGGTTGGCATTAACAATGTTCAGTTAACCACAGCAGGTGAGAAGTGATTCTCAGAGGAGACCCACTTTCATATAAATATGCCGTTGAGAAGGTGGTCCTTCTGCCTGGTTCACACGGGCATCCAGGTGGCTTACAATGTTCTCTGTGATTAACGAAGCATTACAGAGGAATAAACTAGGGCTGTCAGTGGTTACCGAAAGAGGCCGAAGTTACCTGGGGAATGCTCTGGCTCCCAGAGACTGAACGTAATAGTTCTTCATTTCACAGAACACAATCTAATAAATAGCAATAACCAGGACTAGGGACTTCAGGTGATGAACTTGCAGTGTGAACAGCTCCGAGGTAGGTGAGAGCAGGGTTTCCTCAAGCAGGTGATATCATCCCCTGGGGGGTGCTGACATGATCTGAGGGGTGGCGACGGGGGGAGGGGAGCAGTGAAAGCAGAAAGATACATTTTGTCCCGAATTATGGGGCATAGTACAAAAGTTCTCAACTACAGGGGGACAGGGTGAAGGTACGAGAAATTTTTTTATGGGGGTGGTGGCCACATAAGTTCGGGAATCTATGGTACATTCCTGGTCCTGACCACGCAGAAGACCTAGTTTCCCAGATCAACACAGGACTCCCAAGAGCTGTTTCTAAATGATTCTTAGAATTCCCAGACCATGGTACAGTGTGCATGGTACAGAAAAAAATATTAATTTTAAATAAATTGCTATCACAGTAATTCCATCCATGAAAAGATCACTGGCGTATATAAAAGATTTATTGGGGGGAGGAAGGTTTTAAAATTATGTCCAAATATATTAAGGCTACTGGGTAGAAAAAGAAAGTTGTGCCTTAAGTATACATTCGGTATAGTGATATTTTCAGCACTGTAAACAATAAAAGTGCTCACACTAGCCTAAAGCATAAAAAAGAGAGAAGGGGGTTGTGAAATGTTTGGAGGAAAATTAAAAATTAGCGATTAAAAACAAAGGAGGATTCCTATTTGTAGACTGTGTTGTGTAGATTCCATCCTGTGGCAACCCTGTGTATAGTATTTTATTTAACAAAGCTTCATGAGGATTTTCATAATTCCCTTTCACACTTTAAGAATAAGCCTCAGCTCTGAGGAGGGACCTGAACCAATGATCTCAGGCTGCACTACACTGCCCCCAATGGAGCCACTGAATGTCTCTGTGTGTCATCTATTGTCCTGTACAGAAATACAATGGAACACAATATTTGACCTCTTGAAGAGCACAGCTTCCTGAGAAGGAAGTATTTATATTTATATCTTTTATGATCCCAAACCCAGTTAGGTGGTGTGGGACCCTATACTTTCCCTTTTGACATCATGCAGTTGTGGATATAGTACTTACAGGTCCAACCCCCACCAAGGATACCATGAGAATCTAGTTAGCAAATCAACCCAATTACTGGTCCTTGTGTGATTTCAGGTATGTTCAGAAGGAAACTCCCTGCTGGAAGAAACCTTTGCTACCTAGGAAGGAAATTGTCTCTGTACATGGTGAGTTGCTTTTTCTTTTTTATCCCAGAAATATTTAAAATTTACTTCTGTACCTACAAACCACATATCTCTTCTCTGATTATTTTTTTTTCTCTCAGCATTTATCTGCACCTAGCATACTACATATTTTACTTGTTTTTGTTGTTTACTACTTTCTCATTTCTAAAGGAGGGGAAGATATTTTGGGGTGCTTTTTCTTAGTGTTTCCCCCGAACCTAAAACAGGGACAAAATGGAGCCTTGGTGGCATAGTGGATTATATGTCAAACTTCTACAAGAAGACCAACAATTTAAACCCACCAGACTCTCTGCCAGAGAAAGATGAGGCTTTGACATCAATTAAAATTTATTGCCCAGAAAACCCAAAGAGACAGGGTTGCCACATAAGAATTGACTTGATGGCAGTGAGTATATGGAACAGTGGCTGGCTTAGGTTAAAGTTGAAGAAAGAAATCAACGAATGTGAATAAACGAACGAATGAATGAATGAACATAACCGAGAATTAGTGCTATTGTGGGAACGTTTCTGCAGAGTTGCCATCCTATGTTACACTTAAAGCAATTTGGTCTATTGAGATAGTCTCAGTCTTACAACTATAATTTAAATGTTTAATTAGATAATTGATTTAAATTTGATTTTAAGTAGAAATATTCAGCTTATAAGTAATACTAAAACATTCAAGTGAATTTTAGATTTATTTAATCTTAATTTTTAGATTTATAAGGATTGCCTAAGACTATAAGAAGTGTGTTAATCAAAAAATTAAAGTGGGGCTACAATAAAATTGAGCAAATTAAATGTATATATTAGTTTTTAATCATACAATTTGACTACCATGCTGTTCAGAGGTGGTGTTTTATTTTAAGGCACTACCATTTGCTAATTTTACTAATTGGAAGAGAGATGAGGATGTCTGTTCCCATAAAACTTTATAGGCAGATAAAGATTTATCCACTCATCTATGGTGAATATCAGTCAGATTCAACTCAATAACAGTAAGTGTGGTTGTTGGTTTTTCATTTTATTGATGGGATTTTTCAAGCTGGTCTTAAAAGTATAAACTCTCTGAATCTTTAACCTTAATAAATAATATATTCTTTTTTAATTAAAACAATTTCCAAATAATCTTTTAAATAAGACATCTGTATGAACCACTGTAATCTAGGGTAGAAAGTTAAAGATGGGTGCTGGGAAAGAATCACAAGGTTTCAAGACAAAATAGCTGAGTTTTTGTTCTAACACAGGGGTGTTTTTTTTTTTTGGGGGGGGGCATCACTGCTCTCCAGGGGTGGGAGTAGGAGGCCTAGCCCCACAGCTGGAATTGAACCTCCGTCCCTGTGTGCCGCAGTCCCGCGCACAACCACTACGCCACCGGGGCTCAGCCCGGGGGTGTTGTTGTCTATGACATCAAATCTGTTCCGATCCACAGTGACCCCATGTACAACAGACCTCAACACTGCCTAGTCCTGCACATCCTCACAATTGTTCTTCTGTTTAAGCCCATTATTGCAGCCGCTGTGTCCATCCATCTACTCGGGAGTCCTCCTTCTCTTTCTTTGGGACTGGTCTCTCCTGACAACATGCCCAAAACATGTGAGAGAGGTCTGCTTCCAGGATAGATTTGTTAGTTCCTTTAGCAATCTCGGATATTTTCAATATTCTTTACCAGCACAATAATTCAAATGCATCAATAATTTTTGGTCTTCCTTATGCAATGTTCAACTTTCACATGCAAATGAAGTGATGAAAATACCATGGTCAAGGGTGCCTTAGTCCTCAAAATGGGATCCTTGCATTTCAAAACTTAAAAGTGGCCTTGTACAGCAGATTCACCCAATGCAACTCTTGATCTCTTGACTTCAGTCTGCATGAGCATTAGTTGTGAATCCAAGCAAGACAAAAATTCTTGATAACTTCAAAGTTTTTCCCATGTACTGTGTTACTACCCACCGCTCCAGTTGTGAGGACTTTCGTTTTCTTTATAATAAATTTTAATTCATACGGAAGGTTGAAGTCCTTGATCTTCACCAGCAAGTACTTCAAGCCATTCTCAGTTTGAGCAAGGAAGGTTGATGATGAATACAGGGTCATTCTGGGTCCTGTCATTCCCAGCGTGGTAAATCATAGGATTTCCTAATTTGAAATGGTCAGTACCTTTTCATTTCAGCTCACTGATTCTTAGAATACCATTTTTTCTTAACTTTTCATTTAAATTTTTACAACTTCCAATCTTCGTAGATTCATACATCACACATCCTAAGTTGTGATTCCTCCTCGATATGTACAGCTGTTTCTTCTCCTTTTGAGTGATGCCCAAGCAGCAAATGAAAGCCGTCGAGGCCTTATTCCCATAGGTTTCCACTCCATTTTGGTCATTATGATCACTTCTCCTTTTCTAGAAGGTGTTTCTTCCTCAGTTAGGTTTTGAGTGTCTTCTGACGAAAGGAGCTCATTATCTGACACTATCTCTGATAATATTTTGTTTCTTTTTATGACACTTTCAGTAGCTGGCAAGGCTTCAGTTCTGTCCATAAAGTATTCCAAGGCTCTTCTTCAGAGGTGGCGAATCCCATTCATTTTTTTAAAATAATCTGTTTCTACACTGAACACTTTGCTGAAACTTGTTCCTTTTGGATGACCCTGCTGGCATTTTTAACTATTGGTGGCATAGCTTCTGCTATCACAGAAGCTTCTGCTATCACATAAGCCACCACACTAGGACAAACTGGTAGACAAGTAATAGAGGGCAGAAGTGGGGAATTTTTTCCTGCCAAGGGCCACTTGGCTATTTATGTCACTTTTGGAAAGCCATCCTGGCCAAACATTTCATCAACTTATCACTAATGTGAGGGCTGGAACTGCTTCTCTTTGGTGAAGCATGTGATATTTGCTGGTATTGATGATAAAATCAGCCTGATGTTTTGTGGCAATCAGGTGTTTATGTTAATTTTATGATTGAAATGTGGGGGTGAAATCTGGCCTGTTGATCTGGAGATGGCCATTGACTAGCCAATGAGGCCTCTATGTGGGCATGGCTTTCTCATGAGACTTCTGGGAAATCTCACGATGCTTCCGTCGTGAAGATGAGAAGCTATCTTCTCTAGTTGTTGGGAGTTAGTCTCAGAGACGATGAATCACGGACAAGACAAGATAACAGCAACCAAGAAACTGGTGGAGCCAGCAGAGAGACCACATGGCTTGGTCCTGATGGAGCCAGACCTCTGAAGCTGGAGTGGCCACATGGAGACCTCTGCCAGCAATGAGTTGCTTCTGCTGTTGATGGACCCTGAGCCCTGGAAATGATGAGCCATGTGGAGAGCTCTGCCAGCCAGCACCGGGATTCTGCACCCACTGACCTGTGACTTCGTGATTCAGAAGGAGACTTTATAGACTGATTTCGGGCATGGGTTATTATTGGACTTATGACTTTGAACTGGACTGGGCTCAATGTCCTGTTCCTCTTGTATATAAACCTTTTCCTTATATCTATATCATGTCTATGAAATTTGTTCCTCTAGTCTACCTGGAATAACACATCTCTCCCCCCCCCCAACCCCATTCTAGGGCTTTGATTTATAAGGTATTAGCCTCTGGTTAAGTTCCCTGATAAACCCCAGAGAGCCTTCCACTACAAAATGAAAAGACTGTTGAATCACTTCCAAACTTCTGGCCTATTCTAAATTATGATGCTATTCTTAAGGCCATAAAACCCACTTAAATATGCTGTAGGAGTGGAGAAAAGAGAAGGATTATTTATATTGGGAATATCGGGAGTTCATCAGAAACAGTCTGGAACATCTGACAAATCGCAGCTAGCAGAAATACCACTCACTGTGGAATGAACTGATAAAAGTCTCTACATGAGAATTTAAAACATGTTATTAGAGAATGGTGAATCAGAGAAAATATTCTTGGTGAGCTAGTCATCGACTGGTCAAAGTCATCTGCACTTCAAGGCTTATTGTGCTGTGATTCATTATCACAACCTTTGGAAACAAACTAAATCTCCATGGATAGATGAGTGGATTAGAAAAATCTAGCACATATATACACATGGAGTACTATGCGTCACTAAAAAGCACTGATAATTGTGTGACGCACGTTGTCTCATGGGAAGAATTGGAGGAAATTATGCTAAGCCTAGTTAGTCAATCACAACAGGACAAGTACCCCACTGAGGTTAAGTATAATCAGCACAATAGGTTTAGAAGAGAAGCCTCTTCTGCCCCACTTTACAGGATGAGGTACAGGCAATTGGGAGGGGGACAGTCCCAACCCAAGGATGCACATGTCATTCCAACACAAAGAAGAGGTGAAGGGGCTGAGGCCAGAAATAGGAAGGAAAAAAAAGAGGGAGACAATTGCATTGGGAGAGTAGGACACTAATGCACCGAAGGGGAGGGCAGTGTTCATGTCTTCAAAGAAATGGGAGTATGAGACAGACCCCTCTATGGCACACCAAGCCTTGAGGGCAAGGTAACCACATCGAGGACCTTGTGAGCAGAAAGGTGTACTGAGCCAGCCCCAATCAGAGCCAAACTGGAACCCACCTCACCCCTCACATCCAAAGTGTGTGCTCTTAAAAAACAACACTAAACCTATAGGTTTGGGAGAGGGGCTGACCTGACATGCCCATACTGAAGCAAATCAAGAAGGAAAAAGAGAGAGAGAGAGGGCAAGGGCTAGACTTGATACTGGCACAGCAAGCACTGAGGGGGATGCTCCTGCAAGGAGCTGCTCAGGCACAGAGAGGATTGGAAGGCCGGCAACACCTTGAGACATGATGTCCTCTCGCTGGAGCACACAGCAGCAGAGCAAAATTCTGGGGAAATACGGTGGGTGAGTCTGGTCACACACACAATCACACACACTCACCAGTGGGGCAAGCCAAGAAGGGAACATAACAGATCAGCAATGGGAGCAGTGCACAGCCACAAAACCCCTGAGGAGCCCCCAAAATAGGCTTCACGCAAGAAGGGGAAGTTCCAAACACCACCTCTCCTCCCCCAGGACTGGTGGGGAGATAGTCATAAAAGTTAGTAGACAGACCTAAAATTATGTATATTTTTCATTTGCTTTTTGCTAGGTCTCTTTCTTTTTTTCTCTTTTTATATAATCATAAGTTTCCTTTTGGTTTTGTCTCTATTATTGTTGTTTTGACTACCCATATAAGGTAGGCATGAGAAGCAAATACTAGAGGAGAAAACAATGGAACTGATGGTTCGGCAGGAACTTGCGGGGAGAATGGGGGGGGGGGAGAAGTGGGGGGAGTAACAATGAGCAAACAACATCATAGACAGGGGAACAAATAGGGACTTAAAAGTAGCAATGAGGAGGACATAGAGAGCCTGGTGCTGTTGAAGCAACAGCACTCTAGCTGTGAGAATTACTAAGAGGAAAGGGAAGGGGAGCATGATGGTGGGGCAGGAGGAAGGTAAAAGGAAATAAGAAGGATCTAAAAAAAACTATGATATAAACATAGGTGCTCATTTATGGTAACATATCAACTCATAAAAATGGAGGTATTGGCCTATGTATACCTATTTATATTGCAATACATAGGGAAGTGGAAGGACTTTGTGCCCCTACTTAAGCCTTCTCTTGACACAAAAACATTTTGTTGTAATACCCTCCCAGCATGATCACTGAAAACAAAATGGATGCACCAGCAAATGTGGTGAAGAAAGTTGATGGTGGCCAGCTATCAAAGGATATCACTTCTGGGGTCTTAAAGACTTGAAGTCAAACAAGAAGCCATCTAGCAGAGAAGCAACAAATCCACAGAGAGGCATACCAGTCTGTGCGATCATGAGGTCTAGAAAGAATCAAATTAACAGGGACCAGAAGACACACCCTCTCCCCCCACAAATAAAACATATTGTTGAGAAAAAGGGGGTTGGAGCAGAGACCTAAAACCCATCTGTAGATAATAGGACATCTCCTCACAAAAGGATCATTAGGAAGGAATGAATCAGCCATGGTACAGTAAAGCATCAATGAAACCCATAATATTTCTCTGGTTCTTTGAGGCCTCTCACCCCCCCCCCCCACCCCGCACCCCACTGACATGACCCAAGTCCTGCCTTTCAGTTCTGGCTAGACTGGAACTACTACAGATAAGAGCTCATGACACATATAATCCAGGTCACATAAACCCCTCAGAAACAGAAATGGTAGTAGCGATACCAAAATGGTAGGGAGAAGGGGAGAAAGGGGGAATCAACTGCAATGATTGATGCATAACACCACCCCAGAGGAATGAATAACAGATACATGGGTGAAAGGAGACAGCGGTTGGTGTAAGATATAAAAACAAAAATAACTTATAATTTATGAAGGGATCATGAAGGTGGGGATGGGAGGAAGGGAGGGAAAAAGAGGAGCTGATACCAAGGGCTCAAATAGAAAGCAAACCATTTCCAAAGTATGATGGTAACATATGTACAACTGATGTATAGAATGTTGCAAGACCTGTATGAGCTCTCAATGCAATGATTTAAAAATAAAAGGCTCATCAAAGGAACGTTTTATCGGTCCATGGATGACTATATTTCAGAGCTCAGAAAGCTCAAGTATCAGCAGCACCTTTAACTTACCTGTTAGGATTTTGGAGGGTCTGCATGCCAAAGTGATAGTGTTTGTGCACACTGTCATTGAGTGAATTCTGGCCACTCACAATATAAATCTTTACGGAAACAGACAGCCTCATCTTTCTATGGTGCTGTGATTCTCAACCTTCCTAATGTCCCGACCCATGAACACAGTTCCTCATGCTGTGGTGACACCAACCATAATGTTCTTTTCGATGCTATTTCATAACTGTAATTTTGCTACTGCTATGAATCAGAGAAGCCCTGTGAAAAGGTCGTCAAGACCCACAGCTTGAGAAGAGCGGATGAGTTTGAACCAAACTTGCTAGAAGCCAGCAGTCTAATGCTTCCTCAGCTGCAAGACCTTGTCTCCTTTTACAGGCCTTAACAAATAATTTATTACCAGAGTTATTATATTTGTATTTAAGTTAGATTTTTTTCTTAAAATGATATGTCTTTAAATGTCACATTCCTACTGGCAACTTGCTTTAAAAAGACCTTAGCTAAATTATTAGTATAAGACTAATTATGACTCAAATATTTGTTTCCTACATGGCTTAATAATTTCTCTAGACATTTTCCTCTGGCCTACATTCTCAATAAAGTTAAAAATACTCTCCATTAAAAGTCCAGTAACATTTCTAGATAAATGGATTCATACTCATCAATATTTCAAATTTTAGCTAGCTGCAGTGCAGAGTAGGGGTGGTAGAACTCTAGGGAAAGAAATCAACATTTTCCAAGTTTAGTTTAGTAACTACAGGCAGCATGTAGAATAATTTTCTAAGCAACTCAAGAAGATGAATGGTTAATATTAATCCACTTTAAACTAACTAAGTAGAACAGGTGCTGTGTTTTGTGATAGGGGAGAATGCCCTAATTTATTGTAGCTAAGGTGTTTATTAGTCAGGTTAAAATAATTATTTACTTTAAGGTGTTTCCAACCCAAAGTGTTCAATTTCACTGCAAACACAAGGTAATGGAGCAAGCTGATGGGTTTGGACTACCAAACTTGTGGGTAGTTTTCTGACCGTCAACTTCCCCATGTTTCAACAGCAATGCCAGCAGGGTTGTTCGAGGCCATCAAGTTGGCTCTGACCCATAGCTCACCCATAAGCTTTACAGACTGAAACCCTGCCTGGCCTTGCACCCTTCTCACAATTGCTCTCATGTCTGAGCCCTTCAATGCACTCACTGTGTCAATCCATCTTATCCAGGACCTTCCTCTTTTTTCTGTCTCTCCACTTTACCAAGCATGATGTTCTTCCCTAAGGACTAGTCTCTCCCGACTAAGGATCCGAAGTTCATGTGAAGTCTCTCCATCCTTGCCTCTAAGGCAGTGGTTGGCAACATTTTTTTTCAAGTGGATCACTTCTCTACTGCTTTTCACAAAAATTTTTGCGAGTGGGTCACATCACTTTTGTTTTAGTTTATGCATTATCTGAGAATACAGAAAATGAAAACACTATACAGATGGGGTAATCCAATATACCTTAAATAAAAGAATACAAACATATCATCATTAAATCTGTAGTTACAACTTGATGAAATCATAAAATGTCAGCAGAAAATAAACACCATATAAATAAAATGAACCCCTATTTAATTAAGAACATTTAATCTTTTTAGTGGCTTCCTCGATGCTGTTTCATTATTCCTGTAAGGTTGCCGACTACTGTTTCACCAAATCGAAAGCACCCACTTTAATTCTTTGGCAAGAATACCTACTGGCCATCATAATTAAGAATTGTTTAGTGGGCCACTAAAATTTTCCCTGTGGTCCCTAGGCAACATAGGTTGCCGACCACTACTCTAAGGTATATTCTTGCTGTGCTTCTTTGAAGACAGGTTTGTTGGTTCTTTTTTCAGTCCCTGGGGCTTTCAATATTCTTTGTCAGCACTGCAATACAGAGGCATCTTTTCTTCTTCAGGCTTCCTTAATCAAGGTCCAGCTTTCACATGCATATGAGGTAATGAAAATACCATAGCTTTAATCAGGTGCACTATAGTAGTCTTCAAATGATTAGAAAGAAGTTTATAGCATTTCTTGGGGGGTAGTTAGGGCAAATATGATCTTTAGAAACAGATGTATATGTCCTGTTTTCCTCCTTAGTTCCAAGCATCTTCTCTCTCCCACTCTATTTCTTCTTCTCTAGGTCTTAGCCTATGTGGGTCTTTCCCCACCTTGCTGCCCAGATTCCCTCTCCCTCTCCCTACATCCTCTCACACCCTTTCTTAAGAAGAGTAACTTAGTTCTATCCTAGTTTCTAACTCTTCATCAATATACTCCAGAGCTTAAACTAAATATTGTCTGTAGGATTTCAGTGGTACCAGGGGTTAAGTTGCAGCATCAGAGCAAAAACTCGAGCATAACTGGGGCCGCCAATCCTCTGTGGGCGGCCCTTTTGACCGAGAGTGACGTGACGGAAGAAAAAAATAGAAAGAAAGAAAACACTTATCTTGATTTTACTCATCTTTTTCTTAAATTATTATTTCATTTCCAAAACGTTATTGATAAAAGTTCACAAACACAAATAAATTTTATAGCTAAATCACCATAAAATTTGACCAGAATCCGTGACGGTTAAAGTGCTGTCTTAGTCAAAAGCAACAAGATATACTTGCAGCAGGACATTTAAAGTGGGGAATAACGACAGCTCTGATCACAGCCAATTGCTGCTATTGTTAGGTACCAGAGAGAGTTCGGACTCCTAGCCTCTGATGTTCGACAGAAGGATACATTGCCTGGTCCTTTACCGCTCTCACAGCCATTGATATTCTTCAGCCTATTGTTGCAGCCACTGTATTAATCCATCTTGTAGAGAAGCTTCCTCTTTTTCCCTCACCCCTACTCTGTCATCAAGATGAGCTTCTCCTGAGTCTGGTCTGCCTCCTAGTCATGTGTCAAAGGCACATGAGGTAAAATCTCAATCTCCGAACTTCTAAGGAGTGTTCTGGCTGTACCTTTTTCCAAAACATATTTGTCTGTTTTCCTGGAAGTCCACAGTGTGTCTCATATGCTTCATCAATATCATAATTCAAATGCAGCAATCCTCTCTCTCTCTCTAAAGCCTAAGGGAGCAAAGATGTCAATTTGCGTGTTATGGTGTGTCTGACCTAAACCTTGGTATTTTCAATTGCCTCCTAGGCAAGCAGAAGCAGTGCAGTGAATAAGGAGGAGCTCATGAGAAGGTTAAAAGTGAATTTGCATAATGTTTTAGGCTTGTAGGTATATTAATACATTTAAACTGGACTTACAGAAATGTTTTTAGTGTTATAACTACAGAGCTATTTTTTAATAAAAGCAATCAATTTCTGATAAAATACTGCACAAAATTTTTATAGATAGATATTCTGGTGTCTCCTCGTTGAGACCTGGTAGAATCCACCCCCCTGCCCTCCCCAGCAACCCCACTGGCAGAGATGCAGGGGTAACACTGTAATTACAGAGGAGTTCGTGGCTGCCTCCTTGGACTATGGCCTCACTCAAAGTAGAAAGTCCTTCCATTCAAATAACTGAGTCAGACAAAAGCTTTGCCATCAAGGGAAGAACGTCAAGAAATAGAGCACAGGTTAATGGGAAAGTTGGTCACTCTTTCTTCTTCCTAGGTTTTTTTAAAATAAATTTCTTTTTTGGGGGGGCATCACTGCCCTCTGGTGGTCGTGGGAGCTACCCAGTGCTGCTCCTGAGAGCCGCTGCTGGATTTGAACCCCCAAGCCCGCGAGCTGCAGTCCTGCACTCAACCATTTATGGCACCGGGGCTCAGCCCTATAAATTTCTGCTAACAGACTTCTACCCATACTCAAAAGCTCAGCTACCCAGGGAATCAGAGTCCTTCTGATAGAAAGGAAGGGTCGTACTCAACAGTCATAATTATAGAACATGAAGAGTGTTCATCTTCTAAGTACAGAAAACTCAGACTTGATGTTTTCTCTTTTTAGTTGGAAAGTGGAAAGGAAGTGGAACCCAATTTTCATTTTTTAAGCACTTTATTTACATTATTTCCATTTATTTTGACACTCATATAACTATCTTATACTGAACTAACACATTAAGAAGAACCTGATGGTCTCAGTAGAGCCTTACAAGGAACCAGTAGACTTTC